>APFE030685623.1:18281-51412 GCA_000404065.3 Pinus taeda
AAATTTTGGCAGGAATTTATTGAAATCACAAATTTGATAGGTAATTTTTGCACAATTGAAATACCTTAAAAAAATTTAAATATGCTGAATCTATATATAATAAAAAATTAGTTTAAATACCACAAATCAAAATTTCGCCTTAAAATTTTTTAAAAATCCACACTATAAACAACTCAACTCCCTGACATTTTGGTATTCGCCCGTATCATTCATCCGTGGAAACTTGGCCGGATATACTCAGCTTCTGAAATGATCGAGTCTTGTGAAAAGAGAGCAGAAACGGGGCTATTCATTGAAACTCACAGGCACTTCGATTCATATAGGCATCGGAAGCGCTGCCCATTTGGAAAAATTGAAGGTTTCAGAGTCTGCCAGTTTTCCAGGGCAGGCTATCTAAGTGGTTTGCTGGCCGAGACAAGCGCCATTTGATACCGGGCAATTTCCCTTCTACTCAACTGAGTAGTGGTTGTTACTTCAGATTATATTCGGAGATAGTCAGGGTGATTATGCGGCCTTTCCTTGCTTTTATACTCACAGGACTTTTCAGAATGGTTATTTTTCAGAAACATAGAGACAGTCCTTCAGTGGGCAGGGAAATTTTGTGTTTCTTTCCTCTAAAATTTGCAATTTGCATTTTCCATGCCCTTTAGAATAAAACAATATACAAATAAATTTACTCTCAATTCTGCAGAAATAAAAAAAGACAATGTTGGACAAACGCTTACTGGTCTCCAACCATTCTATCACCATATATTTCCTCGCTGAACAGCAAGGTGGCATTATGTTGAATATGTTTTTTTGCTGAACACAAAAGTAGCATACTACCATATATTTTCTTTGTAAAATAGCAAGTACAGGAACCAAAATTATAACACATATTTTAGTCCTCTGGAATGTATATGTAATCTAGTTTTATCACGCAATATATGATGCATATGATTAAAACCATAAAAAGTTATCAAAATACGTAAATCAGAACAAAACAGTTCACAAAGAGGTTTATTTTAAATTCGAGGTTTATTTTAAATTCTCCCGGAATAGCTGCGGAAACCGAACCACCAAATGGCTAATAGTCTCAAACAAACCACCCATGAAGCATTCTATTGCGATGTATTTTCTCGCTGAACAACAATATTTTTCAGTTAAACACGCAGATCGACATCAGATTCCACAACTTCCAAGGCTAATGGTTAAAGATTGAATCACACAGCCATCTATGTCAAAATAGAAATAAAAACCAACAAGCCGTTGGTAAGATTTAAATTTAAAACAGCAATATGTGCGAATCTGCCCTGAAACGAAGCAATTCTGAGGGTTTATCTTAGCACTAACCGAAGTTAAATCCAAGGGTGCTGATGAGCGCCTTGTTGTAGCTGATTAGCGAGACAGAGGAAATGACAGAGAAACTTAAAGCTCCAATCGTTCCCAGCTGAAAACCCCGTGCTTACTGTTACGTTTGCTCTGTATTGTCGCTTTGCGCTTTCACAGTAAACACTAGGGCGCCGAGATTGTCAAATCCCCATAGAGGCCGCCAGCATAGTTCACGTTGAAGTACACTGAAATGAACGACATTTCTCAATTCCGGAATGAAAAAACAGTAACGAGAATTCTCGAAGACAGCAAGATAGCAGAGATGAAGAAAAATTAAATAAAAGGCGTAGCAAAGGGATTCGTAGCCGCGACCTTCCGATGCAATGCACAGTCAAAACCCTGCCGGGAGAAAGCCCTGGTGAAGAATGAAATTCAACAGTGCGAAACCTGTGAGTGCCAGAGGTGTCCTTCTAAACCGTGTTCTGGGGTGCGTGGAGGGACTCGATCCCGGGCTGATATGAAGGAATGACCCGCGTTCAACTCCTTCGACGAACTTGTCCAATTATTTAGTGTACGAGGGTTTGAGCTTGTTGGGCTGCTTAAATATCTGCCAGGGAGGAGACTTCCCCGTCGGATTCCCGTTGGCTCAGGTAAAGATTGCGTTTTTTTGCTCCATCTCACGGTCGCGAAATCGTTGGCAGACTTTCATGGCGTTGGTAGTGGGAGGAGCTTAATCCAACGGTCAGGTAGGAGCAAGCGGAGGAAAAGGAGAAGAGAACATAATTTAAAATTTTCTGACACGTTCCTGTTATCTAGGTGTATCTTTGAATGGATATAATATCTTACATAGCAAATGGGAAAACAAATATATTAAAGAAATTAGTTTTAATTTATTTTTTGTTTTTTTAATAAATAATTTTTGAATTTGATAAAATTCGTTATATCAATTTTTTTAATGGAAATTATATCACATTTTTAATCAACTAAAATCAACTAAAAATTTATAAAATCGGCTTGGAGTATGTCGTAAAATTGCTTTGGCTTGATTAAGATCTCATCTTCCTCTAACGCAAGGAAACAGGTTAACGGCCCAAGACCTAGAAGCATCTGGTAGGAGTGAAACCCTGCTCCCTTACGGACCACCAGCAGGTTATTACAAGTGGCCTGGTTTTCCTTGATAATAGTGATGAGTCAAACAACCTAGCAACTAGAGATGGCTGTCCTCACTGTTGGTTTGAACCCTGAGTTTAGTAGGCTTTTGCCACCTTCGACAAAAAATAAAATAAAAATAAAATTAAAATTTTAATAAAAATTATTAAAATAAAAAATGTAATATTATACTATTGAATATTTAAATGAAATATATATATATATTATATAATATTATATATATAATATATATATATTTATAAATAATAAAGTAATAAAGTTAATTGTAAATTAATTCAATTTTATTTTCAAAATTTTTACTTTGTGTTTGTTTAAATTGATTTTTTTTGTATATAGATTTCACATTCTCAAAAAATCCATGAATACTTATATAGAAAAAATTACTTATTTCAATAAATCCATACTAAATTCTAGAACAAATACGATTGAAACTCTTTGTAAATTGATTCCAAACATCAAAATTCTAGACACGAGAGAAATTAAATGAAAAATTAAACTAAAAACTTTGGAAAAAAATTTACACTTAAAAACAAGTCATTACTAATAAGGTAGATACACTAATTTATTTTTATGTGAAATGTATACTACGCGTATTTCAAAACAAAAGTAGATCGGCACATTGGCAGATACGTGCGCGGGTCGTCCCAATCGCCGCCGGTAGAAATTCAAAAAGCAAGCCACGTAAACCTAATAAATACGTCCTGTGGCCATTTTCCCGGCAGTTTCCAGTCATGTTTACCTTGACGCAATTGCGAATTGCAAATTATTTGAACGATTGGGTGCATTTTTTTCTCGATGGGTAACAGATTCAGCAACTTAATCTTTTGTGAATTTAACCAATTTAAAATTACGAAAGAGGTTAATAGTTAAACACATTCCACTGTTCAGTTAAAAACTCTCTTTTAATTTCAAAATATATTCCAATTAACATAATTATGACGTTGTAATAAAACAAAAACAATGACATACTCTAAAACAAAAACAATGACATACTCACACATAAAAACAAGTGATCATGAATTTCCATAAACTTTTAATCACTATAAAAAAATTTATCTCTAATTCCATTTCAAGATTTTGAAAAAATATATAATTTAGTGCTTTCATTTTCTTAGAGAATTATATCAGTATATGTTCATGATAATGACGCATCATCGAGGATTAATCTGATTAATAAGAAAGGAAATACAATGTATAGAACTATGTGGTTGGGCCCGTGATTTTGTTAGTCTAACTATTTTACATGTTTTCTGGTTGGCATAGGTCTTGAATTTTATATGGAGATAAAAGAATTAGAAAATAACCATGTTATTTATGTAACATAAGAAATATGATGATTATGTAAAAAAAATTATATGAATAATAAGTGAGTGGGTTAGAATCTATAACACTTCAAAATGCACGAAATTATTAAGGTTACTAAGTTAATTTTATTATCTGTTACTTTAAGTTTTATTACATTATGTTATTTAACAATAAGTTACTGGCTGGAAAGCCAAGAAAAATAAATTGTGGTTACCTAAATATTTGGTAATGATACTTTAACAAAAAAATAGAAACTATGTACAAGAATTAAAAGAAACTTACAAAGACCTATCTATCTGTCCTGAAGGGAGATTTAGAGGGGAGCAAAAGAATACAGGAGAGGTCCTTGAGCTCGATGAAATAGACCAGTGGGAGATTTCTCAAGAAAGACAGTCAGAAAAGAGTACAGGACTTGTGGGCAGGATAGGGGTCAAGGGACCCAAGGTACTTCATTATAGCTGGAAATAATTAACTATAATACCAAAAGAAAGTGTTGGGGGAAGGGTCTAGACGTAATTGCAAGACTCGTGGCTGGGAGGAGAGACTTTCCAAAGAAGATTGTTTACTACTGTGGTTGCTATTATTAAACAAATAAAGTACCATGAAATGTTTTATTAAGTGTTGGTACTATGCTATAGAGTAATGATTTATCTGACTAAGTAGGAAATCTTATTTGTTTTAGTATAAAGAAATTTCCTATAAAATGAGCAAGGAAATAAAAAAAATGATACATTAAAAACAAGAGACACAGTTTATCTATTTTTCTTAGTATAGTAGAAACTCTCTAATGAAAATATGCAAAGGACACAACAAGTAATTTTCATATAAAGTAAGATTTAACATAGTATAAAAAAGATTACGCTCTTAAGTATTTTCATTCCATAAACAACAAAACGAACTATGCAAAACCCTTCATGAATTCCACCCAAGAAACAATTGTGTTATGCTTTTCCAGTTAAATATAAATATAAATATAAATATATATTATATATTATAATATATATAATATATATATATATAATATAGAGAGAGAGAGAGAGAGAGAGAGAGAGAGAGAGAGATTTCGCACCAATAATTTAGTACAATGTAAACTGTCAAACATAATAAGAACACGTTCGAAATGCCGACGAGCAAAGGTTCATCCTCATTTATCACCCATGCAATATCTACTAGTCTACGACAGGATAAAATGCATAAAGACTTTAAGCCTATTTACGACTAAACCCCTGGTATAAACCCTCATTAAACCAATTATTCTGCAAGGACTGAGCAACAATCAATAAATCTTATTATTATGAGATTTAGAACAGAGGCATTCTGACCCATTGCTAAATATGAAACAACGTAACCAGAACATCAGTTGAATTAGAAATGCACTATATATAAGTATGTATTCTACTGTGAAAACAATTACAGTTCCAGAATGACACCTTCGGGTCGTTATGACCAAAACCACAGAGTCCTTTAACCAATAACTTAACCAAAACAAAGAGCAAGATACAACAAAAATATGTTCACAAGCCTCGACTCAAGGACCGGTATTATTTCCCCCAAATTGCTCAAAACATGCACCGAGGTTGTCAACTCTCTTAAACGACCAACTAAATAAGGAGTAAAAGTAATCTAGGTAACATTCTGAGCTTGGCTAATTGGAGCATGAAACCGTTCATTAACTAAACTGTTGAGGACCATAGTGCCAACCTGCAAATGACCAATGAAACCATAAGACTTTGAATCGCGAAGGGTAAGTTCCAAGCTTGCGCAAGTAGAGCAAGGAGAGGAGAGTACCTGCCATTGACCACAATTAGACATAAATTTATTACAAGGCTAGCTAATAGAGAGGAACACTGTTAAGACACATATTTCAGTATTAGGAAGGATTATACTTGAATCTGGAGGATGTTCTCTCCAATTGACCACCTGCACATACACCAAAACCCTTAGTGAATCGTTCTGAGCTCATAAAATTATCGACGACTCACTAATCTTATGGGTTTATGAGTTTACCTTCTAAATCCTGGAGTAGAACTGTTCCCATCGTTGTGAGATACTCTTGAAACAACTTGGACAAAGGCGGCAGTCTGTCAGTCTCAGCAACGAACAATTTCTTCCACATAGAAATAAAAGAAACTATTGATATTACTTAGATTAAGGTAGCTAATAATACTCGCCTTCTCTGGACCTAGCATCATAACCAGGGAAAGCTGTAGGAGGAGTGATTACCAGACTGTAACCCTCAACAAATCAATTCACCATTGCAGAGCAGCAAGAAGCCTCGGGTCGACGGTAACACTAAACTCACTAGATGTTGGGCACGAGAAAGTGGTTAGGTGGTAAAACCCTAAACGACCACCAACATTGGATCGTCGAACAAGAATTGACAGAGGTAAGGTAGGACAAATGGAATAGGAAAGCAGAACCAGGTGAAAATTGAATGTAGCATCCTCAGTCGAGATCACACCATGTATCCCAGCATACGAGGACTAGCTAAACCAAGGTTGGGCAGTGAATGCCAAAGTACCGGAGGCCATGTGAACAATTAACTCTAACCTCCATAGCGACATGGTAATTTGTGCATATATTAAGCACATACAAGCTATATCTGTGAGTTGTTCGATACTACAACAACCTTAAACCATAATATTAATTAAATGCAGAATATTATATATGTGTCCATAACCAGGTTTCGTGGTAAATGATTTTTTTTATATATGTTATGTTATTTTTAAATTTATTAAAAGTGACTATTACAAATGGTATCAAAGCTTAGGTTCGTACATTGAGACTCTTTAGAATATATGTACAATTATACCTGAAACAAATGTGTTGTTTGTATAAAAATATATATAATAAGTAACTATGTAAATGTATGTGTGAACACAGAGATTGTAACAATAAAAGATAGTTTAGAATGCAAAGGAGCTCCAAACCAGCTGAATTGCCTAGAACAACACATGTGAATGTTAATCCAGATATTTGGATACATCGGGGCGAGGAATCCCAGCAAGCTAATGCAATGTTACTCGAAACTGTTCAACAATTGCGTGCTGAAATGACGAATTTAAGAACGGATAATGAATGACTACGTTTAGAACATGAGAGAATTCTAAGAAGTCTATCCAATCGACAAAATCAACGACACCCAGACCCTAGTGCGGAAGGCTGGCAGAAGACCCCGACAGCTCAGCATGTAGAAGAAAATGTTGAGTCAGCTAAAAAACGTTGGGAAGACAAAGAAGGATGTTCAGACAATGTCTTCGACCAGTGTAAAACCAAAAGACAAAAGTCTGAACTACAAGGAGAAATTAAAAAAATTAAGCCCTCACTCTTTGAGGGAGAATCTGAAGAGGCAACGGAGACCTGGTTAATCGATAAGGGCAAGTACTTTCAGATTTATGAGTACAGTGATAAATTGAAGGCATGATTAGAAGTTTATTAGCTAAGAGGTAAAACGACCCTCTGGTGGGAGGAAATCAAGACAGTAAGAAAAATTGATGAAGAGAAAGGTACATGGAATGAGTTTCAAAAACATTTCAAAGACAAGTATCTAGCTGAGCGCTATTATGATGAAAAAGCAAAAGAATTTCACGAGTTAAGATTGGTAACCTTAACCATGGATGAATATGTGACATGATTCACATCCTTGCTACGCTATGCGCCTTACATGCAAGAGGAAAAGGCCAAAATTCAGTGCTTCATTAACAACTTACCCAACTTTATGAAGGAAAAACTGGAATTTGACTACCTCGAGACAATGGATGATGCCATGCGGAAAGCCCACATTTCCTACCAACAAATGAAACATAAGAATGAAGGACCAAAAGGGGGGTTGAATAGGAAGGGTAGAAGCTTGATTCCAAACAAACATCCAAAATTTTCTAGTAGCAGGAATGTATAGTAAAAACCTTTCAGCAAGTTTCTAGCCAGGAATCGGCCCAAAGCTGCATATTTTGGAAACAGAACGACAGAAGGAGTCACTAGATCTATCAACAATTAGCAATCAAAACTGCCACTACAATGTTGGGGATGCAAAGAGCCCCATTATTACAAAAATTTCCTGCACATGGCTAGAAAAGAACAACTATCAAATATGCAAGAAGCATCCACGGTTGGGGAAGTGGCAAGGAGCATGCCCAAAATTAACATTGATCTGGATGATCATCAGGCAGAATTTCAGCCCACCATGATCGAATGTGAAGGTATGATTGCTAAGCAACCCGTCTCTATTTCATTTGATCCAGGCACTAGCTTAAGCTATGTTAGTCCTAAGGTGGTAGAAAAGTGTCAACTGCAAAGCAGAAAATTTTCAAAACCATGGCTAGTTCAATTAGCCACTAGGACAAAAAGAAGGGTAATTGCAAAAATATAATGTCGTCCCATAACCATTTTAGGGAAACCTATTTATGTTGACCTTAATATACTTCCTTTGGGTTCTTATGATATTTTAATTGGGATGGACTGGTTGGAAAAATGTTGGTTCCTAGTGGATTGCAATTAGAAAACTGTAAGTTTTATTTTTGAATCATACCAAAGGAAGGAACTCCAAGGAATTAAAACCAACACCAAGTTACGTCCTATTACTAATAATCAGTTAGGAAAATGTATCAGAAAGGGTTGTCAAATATATGTTGTTTAGGTGGGGTTTACCAATACCAAAAGTAAAATGACCTCCTTGGAAAACATTCCTGTCATTCAGGAATTTGTTGATGTGTTTCCGGAATCCATTCCAGGTTTACCACCAAAACATGATATTGATTTCACTATCGAGCTCATTTCAGGTGCAGCCCCTATATCCAGGGCCCCTTATCGCATGAGCATACCTGAGTTAGTAGAACTCAAAATGCAGCTTTAGGAGCTCCTAGACAAAAAGTATATATGCCCTAGTGTGTCCCCTTGGGGAGCTCCCGTAGTATTTGTACAGAAAAAGGACGGGACCCTGAGATTATGCGTCGATTATCATCAATTAAAAAAGCTAACCATTAAGAATAAATATCCTTTACCCTGTATTAATGATCTATTTGATCAAGTACAATGAGCTAAAGTGTTCTTGAAAATCGACTTAAGATTTGGCTACCATCAAATTAGATTAAAAGATGAGCACATTTACAAGACAACATCTTGTACTTGTTATGGTCATTACAAGTTCGTGGTGTTGCCATTTGGCCTCACAAATGCCCCAGCCACCTTTATGAGTTTGATGCATGGTATTTTCGAGCCCTACCTTGATAAGTTTGTACTGATTTTCATTGATGACATTTTAATATACTCTAAGAACTAGGAGGAGCATAAAGAACATCTGAGAATAGTATTACAAATGCTATGGGAAAATTAGTTATTTGCTAAATTCAGCAAGTGTGATTTTTTCAAAGATCAAATTCAGTACTTAGGTCACGTTATTTCAACAGATGGAATAACAGTAGATCCAAAGAAGATCAAAACAATCATGGAATGGACACACCCAAGGAATGTCACTGATATCAGATCATTCTTAGGTTTATCCGAGTACTACCATCGATTCATTGAGGGATTTTCAAAAATTGTCTTTCCAATGATCTCCTTACAAAAAGGGGGCACGCTTTCAAATGGTCTATGCACAAATTTTATGTCGATCCTACACCTCTCGGAAACACGAACCCGATGGCACAGTTAGTTTCATGATCTGAGCAACTGATTTGCAGAGGACCTGGAGGAGGGAATCTTTGAGGAATCTAGGGGAATCTAAAAGATTCCTTGAGCCCCAGATTCACAATTTCTTAGAATTCAGAAATTTGACAGTCGATTTTTCACTATTCAACGCTACAAATCTGATGGTGCATTTAGATTTTTCATTTTCTCATTTTATTTTCCAACCACTTTTCTAAGTGGAGTGCAGGTGTCAACATTTATGTGTGAGCAGCCATTACAATGCGATTGATGTCATGAGATCAATGGTCTGAACAACTTCAACAATTTGACATTTGCTTCTTCAGATGGCCCCTGGATCTAAGGTATATGCAGTGTATTCATGTACTTCTTTTGTTATGCATTGTGTTGCATAGATCCTTGATGATGCTTGATGTGGGATCTTGTTTCTTACTCGTTTTCATGATTCCTGCTTGATGTGATGTGGAATCATCTATGATGTACTTGTTGTCATGATTCGTCATGTTATGTTTTGAGATCCCTTTGTTGTATGTTGATGGGATACTCATGTTGTCATCATGCATGTTTGCATTGAGATCCCTTTTATGCCATGTTGGCGGGATGCTCATTATGCATGAGTTTATGTCATATTGATAGGAGTTTTTTTTACTGAGAGTTCCTGTAGCGAAACATCTCTCGGAGCCACTCCTGCGTGAGGGAATTTTCCTTGTATGATAGTGACATCACCTCTTATGTACATCATTACTATTGAAAACACTTAATGCAGTGGCCTACACCATCTTGACACCGGGGCCCGGAGATGTAGTCCCTCCTGGACGAACTCAGTTATCAATGACTTATGTTTTCATGTGTTGATGATTGTCATGTTATTTTAAAAATGCAATTTAATACATCACGAAAGTAAAAGGTCTTGGAAGGGTCCTTCGTCACACCTAGACTTGGATCGACAAATCAGGTGCTGGGGGACATGCTACACATGTTTGTGATGCAACAACCACATAAGTGGGAGGATTATCTCCATTTAGTGGAATTTGCGTATAATAATGGACATCATGAATCTTTGGGCATGAGCCCCTTTGAGGTGTTCTATGGAAGAAAGTATAGGGTGCCCATAGACTGGAATAACCCAGTTAATAAGATAGCATTGGGTCCTGACATGCTAGCAGAAATGAAGGAGATAGTTAACAAGATTCGACAAAATCTAAGGGCACCCTGATACTATGGACCTTTTCAAGTCTTGGAACGAATTGGGCCGGTGGCCTATAAGCTTGCGCTACCCAGCCACATTCGGGTCCATAATTTGTTCCACGTATTCTTACTTAAAAAGCATGTGTCTAACCCTCACCACATCATTAATTGGGAAAATATTCAAGTAACCATGAAGGGAATAATATGATTTTATATATTAATATATATAAAATATCTATATATATATAATATATAATATATATATAATATATATATATATATATATATATATATAATATATATATATTATATATATATATTATATTTTAAATATATATAATATATAATATATATATATATATATTATATATATATATATATATTTTTTATTTATTTAGAGTCATGACTATGAGTTGTTGGGTGCAAGTCGAACCGGAAGGAGATTTCCTCGCAGAACCTCTTCGTATTCTTGAATAGAGAGAAACCACCTTATAGAAGTGAGTCATCACCCAGGTTAAAGTGTAATGGAAGCACTTTGACCCAGATGAAGCCACCTGGGAATATGAAGAATTTATGCGGAAAGCTTATCCGACGTTGTTTTCTGAAAGTTGAAGTGAACACCAAGGACGGTGTTCCTCATATGGGGGGGGGGGAGATGTAACACCCCAAAATGCATGAAATTACTAAGGTTACTAAGTTAATTTTATTATCTGTTACTTTGAGTTTTATTACATTATGTTTTTTAACAATAAGTGACTGAGGCTAGAAGGCCAAGAAAAATAAATTGTGGTTACCTATATATTAGGTAATGATACCTTAACAAAAAAATAGAAACTATTTACAAGAATTAAAATAGACAGTTACAAAGACAATTACCCATCTACCCTGAAGGGAGATTTAGAGGGGAGAAAAAGAATCCAGGAGAGATCCTTGAGCTAGATGAAATAAACCAGTGGGAGAATTCTCAAGAAAGATAGTCAGAAAAGAGTACAAGACTTGGGGATGGGATAGGAGTCCAGGGACCCAAGGTACTTAATTGTAGCTGGAAATAATTAACTGTGATACCAAAATAAAGTGATCAGGGGATGGTCTGGATGTAATTGCCAGAGTCGTGGCTGGGAGGAGAGACTTTCCAAAGAGTATTGTTTACTACTGGCTACTATTATTAAATAGATAAGTACCATGAATGTTTTATTAAGAGTTGGTACTATGCTATAGAGTAATGATTTAATTGGCTAAGTAGGAAATCTTATTTGTTTTAGTATAAAGAAATTTCCTGTATACAGTACAAATGAGCAAGGAAATTCTTTAAACAAAAGATACATTAAAAACAACAGAGAGAGTTTATTTATTTTTCTCAGTATATGAAATAGTAGAAACTCTTTGATGAAAATATGCAAAGGACACAACAAGTAATTTTCGTATAAATTAATATTTACCATAGTATAAAAAAAGATTATGCTCTTAAGTATTCAACATATTTTTCATTCCATAAACAACAGAACGAACTATGCAAAACCCTTCATGAATTCCACCCAAGAAATAGTTGTGTTACACTTTTCTAATTAAATATATATATATATCTATAATATATATATATATATATATATATATATATATAATATAGTAACACACCATAATTTAGCTACAATGTACAACTATCAAACATAATGAAGATCTGTTCGGAAATGTCGAACGATCAGAGGTGCATCCACATTTATCACACATGCAATATCTACTAGTCTACGACAAGATAGAAGGCATAAAGACTTTAAGCCTATCTATGAATAAACCCCTGGTATAAACCCTCATTAAACCAATTATTCTGCAAGGATCGAGCAACAATCAATAAATATTATTATTCTGAGATTTAGAACAGAGGCATTCCGACCCATTGCTAAATATGAAACAACACAACCAGCATATCAGTTGAATTAGAAATGCACTATATATAAGTATGTATTCTACTGTGAAAATAGTTACAGATCCAGAATGACACCTTCGGGTCGTTATGACCAAAACCATAGAGTCCTTTAACCAATAACTGAAACAAACAAAGAGCAGGATACAACAAAAATATGTTCACAAGCCTCGACTCAAGGACTGGTATTTTTCCTCCCAAATTGCTCAAAACATGAACCGAGGTTGTTGACTCTCTTAAACGAGCAATTAAATAAGGAGTAAAAGTAATCTAGGTAACATTCCGAGCTCGGCTCGGTGGAGCATTAAACCCTTCATTAACTAAATTGTTGAGGACTAGATTGCTAACCTGGAAATGACCAATGAAACCATAAGACTTTGAATTGTGAAGGGTAAGTTCCAAGCTTGCACGAGCAGAGCAGGGAGAGGAGAGTATCTGCCATAGACCACAATTACACATAAATTTATTCCAAGGCTATCTAATAGAGAGGAACACCGTTAAGACGCATATTTCAGTATTAGGAAGGATTATACCTGAATCTGGAGGATGTTCTCTCGAATGGACCACCTGAACATACACAGAAACCCTTAGTGAATTGTTCTGAGCTCATAAAATTATCGATGACTCACGAATCTTCCAGAATAATGAGTTTACCTTCCGAATCCTGGGGTAGAACTGTTCCCATCGCTATGAGATAATCTTGACACAAGCTGGACAGAGGTGGCAGTCTGTCAGTATTGACAACGAACAATTTCTTCCACATAGAAATGAAAGAAACTATTGATATTACTCGAAATCATGTAGCTAATAATACTCGCCTTCTCCTAACCAAGCATCATAACTAGGGCAAGCCACAGGAGGAGTGATTGCCTGACTGTAACCCTCAACAAATCAATTTGCCATTGTAGAGCAGCAAGAAGCCTCAAGTCGATGATAACACTAAACTCACCATATGCTGGGCACGGGAAAGCGGTTAGGTGGTAAAACCATAAACGACTACCACCGTTGGATCGCCGGATAGGAATCAACAAAGGTAAGGTGGGACAAATGGCACAGGAATGCAGAACTAGGTAGCACTTGTATGTAGCATCCTCGGTCGAGATCACGCCACGTATCCCAACGTACGAGGACCAGTTAAACCAAGGTTGGGTAGTAAATGCCAAAGTATTGGAGGCCATGTGAACAATTAACTCTAACCTCTGTGGCGGCATGGTAATTTTAGTGCATATATTAAGCACATACTACGACAACCTTAAACCATATTATTAATTAAATGCAAAATATTATATATGTGTCCATAACTAGGTTTCGTGGTAAATGTTTTATATATATATATGTTATGTTATTTTTAAATTTATTAAAAGTGACTGTTATAGAATCGTTTAAAAATAATAGGAAGGTAGTAAGGTAATAGTTGTAGCAAATTGTTTTTCTAAAAGATAACAAAATATATATATATATAAAATATAGTAACACACCATAATTTAGCTACAATGTACAACTATAAAACATAATGAAGATCTGTTCGGAAATGTCGAACGAGCAGAGGTGCATCCACATTTATCACACATGCAATATCTACTAGTCTACGACAAGATAGAAGGCATAAAGACTTTAAGCCTATCTATGAATAAGCCCCTGGTATAAACCCTCATTAAACCAATTATTCTGCAAGGATCGAGCAACAATCAATAAATATTATTATTCTGAGATTTAGAACAGAGGCATTCCGACCCATTGCTAAATATGAAACAACACAACCAGCATATCAGTTGAATTAGAAATGCACTATATATAAGTATGTATTCTACTGTGAAAACAGTTACAGATCCAGAATGACACCTTCGGGTCATTATGACCAAACCCATAGAGTCCTTTAACCAATAACTTAAACAAACAAAGAGCAGGATACAACAAAAATATGTTCACAAGCCTCGACTCAAGGACTGGTATTTTTCCTCCCAAATTGCTCAAAACATGAACCGAGGTTGTTGAATCTCTTAAACGACCAATTAACTAAGGAGTAAAAGTAATCTAGGTAACATTCCGAGCTCGGCTCGGTGGAGCATTAAACCCTTCATTAACTAAATTTCTGAGGACTAAAGTGCTAACCTGGAAATGACCAATGAAACCATAAGACTTTGAATTGTGAAGGGTAAGTTCCAAGCTTGCACGAGCAGAGCAGGGAGAGGAGAGTACCTGCCATAGACCACAATTACACATAAATTTATTACAAGGCTATCTAATAGAGAGGAACACCATTAAGATGCATATTTCAGTATTAGGAAGGATTATACCTGAATCTGGAGGATGTTCTCTCGAATGGACCACCTGAACATACACAGAAACCCTTAGTGAATTGTTCTGAGCTCATAAAATTATCGATGACTCACGAATCTTCCAGAATTATGAGTTTACCTTCCGAATCCTGGGGTAGAACTGTTCCCATCGCTATGAGATAATCTTGACACAAGATGGAGAGAGGTGGCAGTCTGTCAGTCTTGACAACGAACAATTTCTTCCACATAGAAATGAAATAAACTATTGATATTACTCGAAATCAGGTAGCTAATAATACTCGCCTTCTCCTAACCAAGCATCATAACTAGGGAAAGCCACAGGAGGAGTGATTACCTGACTGTAATCCTCAACAAATCAATTCGCCATTGTAGAGCAGCAAGAAGCCTCAAGTCGATGATAACACTAAACTCACCATATGCTGGGCATGGGAAAGTGGTTAGGTGGTAAAACCCTTAATATAGTAACACACCATAATTTAGCTACAATGTACAACTATCAAACATAATGAAGATCTGTTCGGAAATGTCGAACGAGCAGAGGTGCATCCACATTTA
Organism: Pinus taeda; assembly: GCA_000404065.3. Taxonomy (NCBI): domain Eukaryota; kingdom Viridiplantae; phylum Streptophyta; class Pinopsida; order Pinales; family Pinaceae; genus Pinus; species Pinus taeda. The sequence goes on from APFE030685623.1 coordinate 33,675, forward strand.
TCACACATGCAATATCTACTAGTCTACGACAAGATAGAAGGCATAAAGACTTTAAGCCTATCTATGAATAAACCACTGGTATAAACCCTCATTAAACCAATTATTCTGCAAGGATCGAGAAACAATCAATAAATATTATTATTCTGAGATTTAGAACAGAGGCATTCCGACCCATTGCTAAATATGAAACAACACAACCAGCATATCAGCTGAATTAGAAATGCACTATATATAAGTATGTATTCTACTGTGAAAACAGTTACAGATCCAGAATGACACCTCCGGGTCGTTATGACCAAAACCATAGAATCCTTTAACCAATAACTTAAACAAACAAAGAGCGGGATACAACAAAAATATGTTCACAAGCCTCGACTCAAGGACTGGTATTTTTCCTCCCAAATTGCTCAAAACATGAACCGAGGTTGTTGACTCTCTTAAACGACCAATTAACTAAGGAGTAAAAGTAATCTAGGTAACATTCCGAGCTCGGCTTGGTGGAGCATTAAACCCTTCATTAACTAAATTGCTGACGACTAGAGTGCTAACCTGGAAATGACCAATGAAACCATAAGACTTTGAATTGTGAAGGGTAAGTTCCAAGCTTGCACGAGCAGAGCAGGGAGAGGAGAGTACCAGCCATAGACCAAAATTACACATAAATTTATTCCAAGGCTATCTAATAGAGAGGAACACCGTTAAGACGCATATTTCAGTATTAGGAAGGATTATACCTGAATCTGGAGGATGTTCTCTCGAATGGACCACCTGAACATACACAGAAACCCTTAGTGAATTGTTCTGAGCTCATAAAATTATCGATGACTCACGAATCTTCCATAATTATGAGTTTACCTTCCGAATCCTAGGGTAGAACTGTTCCCATCGCTATGAGATAATATTGACACAAGCTGGACAGAGGCGGCAGTCTGTCAGTCTTGACAACGAACAATTTCTTCCACATAGAAATGAAAGAAACTATTGATATTACTCGAAATCAGGTAGCTAATAATACTCGCCTTCTCCTAACCAAGCATCATAACTAGGGCAAGCCACAGGAGGAGTGATTGCCTGACTGTAACCCTCAACAAATCAATTTGCCATTGTAGAGCAGCAAGAAGCCTCAAGTCGATGATAACACTAAACTCACCATATGCTGGGCACGGGAAAGCGGTTAGGTGGTAAAACCATAAACGACTACCACCGTTGGATCGCCGGATAGGAATCAACAAAGGTAAGGTGGGACAAATGGCACAGGAATGCAGAACTAGGTAGCACTTGTATGTAGCATCCTCGGTCGAGATCACGCCACGTATCCCAACGTACGAGGACCAGTTAAACCAAGGTTGGGTAGTAAATGCCAAAGTATTGGAGGCCATGTGAACAATTAACTCTAACCTCTGTGGCGGCATGGTAATTTTAGTGCATATATTAAGCACATACTACGACAACCTTAAACCATATTATTAATTAAATGCAAAATATTATATATGTGTCCATAACTAGGTTTCGTGGTAAATGTTTTATATATATATATGTTATGTTATTTTTAAATTTATTAAAAGTGACTGTTATAGAATCGTTTAAAAATAATAGGAAGGTAGTAAGGTAATAGTTGTAGCAAATTGTTTTTCTAAAAGATAACAAAAATCTGCCTCGTTTTTCTTTGTGCAAATTGAATCATATCAATCAATTTGTCTTTAGTTACATTTGAAACAACAATGGTCTTTAGTTACAACGCTGAAATAACAATAAAAGAAATTTGGATGTGGTTCTGTATAAAAAAACTTAATTTTACTATACAAAAAATGTATAATTTTTTTTTGTTATGAAAATTTTTATGGAAGATTCTTATATTTATTTATTTTTTAATCTAAATCTTTATCTAATGGTCATAAATGAAATATATTGATATATTCTAGTTATCTCTTATTCTGATTATCAATATTTACCTTTTCACATTTACCTAATATAGTAATGAATTCACCACACAAATTATCAAATAACAATAACACCATGGTAATCAACCCATTAATTTTAAAAGGTAAAAAACAACGATTAACGTATATCAATCATATTTATTATATAATTGTACATCCTAAATTTGTGAGTTCCTCATATTTAAATTATTATTAGTTATAAAAATAAATTTATTTGTATTTTATATTAATTAAGCATTAAGAATTAATATACAATTTAAAAATTTTCATTAACCCATAAGAAAAAGGTATATTAGCATTCATATATCAAAGCACTAAGCTTCTGTAGGTTTTAACCCTGTACAGAAATTACCTGCATACGAATTCTAAAACACAGAAAATAAACAATGCGAGAGAGCATAACACATAAAATACATATACACAAAGATTCTCCCTTGGATCCCAAAACCAGGACTACCAGCTTGATTTTTTTATTATGTTCCTTTCAATGTTATAATACATATTTATACATGTCGAAGCATGCAATACCATGGACCGAAAACCATCGCGTCCAATACCATGGACCGAAAATCATTGCGTCCAAAAAACATGTGCGAAAATCATGCACAAAACCATAGGTGGGTCCGCCCAACCTAACATAGGTTCCAAAACCAAAATTTTCCGGGGCGCTGCCACGAACCCCATAAAGTGGGGTTACGGGTACCCCTCAAACCCCCTTGTTAACTATGTGGAAAGAATATAACACAACCCAACAATTTTTGCTATAGTATGGAAGGAATTATTATACCACCATTCAACGAGAGGTAACCACTTGACCCTTTATGTTTGTTTATCAGATAGAAAGAAATGAATATATACTTCCAAACCTTTTTTCACTACCTCAGTTTTCCCATCAGATTAGGGATGATAAGATGAGTTATGAGCTAATTGATTACCAACACAAGAAAATAGTCATCCAAAACTCTCTAGTGAAAATGAGATCTCTATCACTTACTATAATCTTTGGATTTCCATGAATCCTTTTAATTATTTCTATAAATGCAGTAGCAATTGTACTCGATTCAGAAGGATGAGATAATGCACAAAAAGGGTGCATACTTGGTAAGTTTATCAACTACTGCCATGGTGAGATTTTTCCTTCGGAGTTGGGTAAACATGTGATAAAATCCATTAATACCTGCTCCCAATGTTGACTTGCAATGGCTAAAGGTTGTAATGGACCCGGGGACTTAATTTTATCAACTTTATTTCATTGGAAAAATAAACATTCTGCCACAAACTTCTTAATATCAAATTTAAGGCCATTCCAAAAGAAATTCTTCTTGACCCTGTGGTAAGTTTTTAAAAATCCTGAGTGCCCTCCTGAGCGAGAGGTGTGCAATTCCAAAAGAATATTTTGTTTGAGTTGGGAATTATTACAAATCTATAAGAAATATTTGTATCATAATGAATCATTTTTCTAGCTACATTTATCATATGTACTGGTATCTTGTTGCAACTTTTGAATGAGTGACCATTCCTCGTCATCATTCGTCCATTCATCCATTTCTTTGGTTATCCACTTTGGCTAGATAATAGAAATGGCACAAAGAAATGTTTCCACATCCTCATCCTTTCTTGAAAGTACATCTGCAATACATTTTTCTTCCCTTTTTTCTAGATGATTTGAAAGTCATAACCCAAAATATTTGTCACCCATTTTTGTTGCCCTTGTCAAGATAATCTTTGTTCCAAAAATTATTTAACACTATCATGATCGTATTTTAACTTGAAGTGTCTTCCCATTAGGTAAGGTTGCCATTGATTTAGTGCATGCAGTATTTCCAACATTTCCTTCTCATAAATTGGTTTGCGTAAATACTTTCCTTTCATTGGACGAATTTTAAAAGCAATGGGTTTTCCTTCTTGCATTAAAAGAACACCAATTCCATTTCTTGAAGCATTACATTCAACAATTAAAACAAATTGTGAAGTCTGGTGTAGCTAAGGCTATTGCTTGACACATTTCCTCTTTAAGATATTCAAAGGCCTTCGTTGCTTCTAGAGTCCAAGGAAATAGATCTTTCTTTAGTATTTATGTTAGAGGTGTCTCTATTCTCCCATAATTCTTAACAAACTTATGATAATACACTGTCAACCTGAGAAATCATTGAAGATGCTTTATGGTTGTGGGGATTTCACATTCCTTACTGGATTTAAATTTGTTATGGTATACCTTAACATTCTCATGAGATACAATGTGACCCAAATATTCCACCCCCTATACTCCAAAGAAACATTTGCAGTTTTTTTCATATACTTGTTTCTCTGCCAATAGTTTGAGAACCCTGTCAAAATGTTGGACATGATCCTTGTAAGACTTGTTGTAGATTAGTATATCATCAAAAAACACTAACACAAATTTTCTAAGGAAGTGTTTGAAAATGGAATTCATCAAAATTTGAAATGTGGAAGGTGCCTTTGTAAGGCCAAAAGGCATGACCAAAAATTCATAATGGCCCTCATGAGTTATGAATATTGTTTTTAGAATGACTTCAGTATTCATTCTAATTTAATGATATCCAAAATGAAGATCTGGCTGGGTGAAGTAAATTTATCCATGTAATTCATCCAACAATTCATTAATGACAGGAATGTGAAATTTATCTTTAATAGTGAGCTTTTTGATCTCCCTTTAATATAGACACATACACCATGATCCATACTTCTTGTGCAACAATACTATAGGAGCAGAGAAAGAACTTTGACTATGTTCAATTACACTAACCTCTATCATTTTTGCAACCATATGTTCAATTTCACACTTTTGGGCATATGGATATCTCAAAGGCCTGATCTTTGGAGGAAGACTTCCTGGAATCAATTGAATCGCATGATCATGATCACAAATAGGTGGGAGGCCTTTTACACACCCCTTCATTCAACCTCATTTCCTTCCTAGAAAATTTCAAGAAACGTTCTTGAAAATTGAAAGCTATTGTCCCCAAATATTGTAACCATTGGATTCCTACTACACCATCAATAACACCCATTGGAATGGAAAGAATTGGACTATTCAATACATATTTTCCCATGGTTATCTTGATATTATGGCACTTCCTAGAGAAATTTATAGTTCCTCCATTTCCAACCATCACTTGACATTGTGGTGCTAGATATAGGAAGCAATTCAATTACTTGGTTATCTTACAATGAATAAAATTATGGGTACTACTTGAATTAATTAACACTATTACCTTTTTCTTCTTGATATATCTTTCTTTCTATACTGAGATTTTGAGGTGGGGAAATTACTGCCAATTCATTACAACATGTCTTCAGATTCATTTATTCTTTCTATGCGGTTGGTTCCTCGTGTATATCATCCTCCTTTAATGTTTCTTGTTCCTTTTATTCCTTGTCTTCACAATCTATGTTTAATAATTTATTCTCAGTACACTTATGACCTTTAGAGTATTTTCTATCATAACTATAACAAATCCATTTTTTTCATTTTTCCTCCAACCTTTGTGGTGTCAACCTTGTAGCCTATGGAAGACTAGGAGCAAAAACACTTCCATCTTGATAGTTGTGAGTGGTAGACTTCCTTGTTGCCATTATTTTTCTTTCAAATTTTCTGCCCACCTTGAATTCCTTCTCCAATGAATCAAGTTCCAAAGGCAAACCTCATGTTGGATGTTATCTTTTAAATTCCTTAGGAAGACATCAACCCTGAGCTCCTCTTGAATATTGGTTACCCTAATATTCAATTTTTGAAAGTCTTCAATGTGATCTTCCATTCAACCCTTTTGTTTGATATTTATCAATTGGCTAAAGAAGGTGTTTTTGTTTGTATATTCATAATGTGTTATCATTTGGTCCATAAAAATTGACCAGGTGACAAGTGGTTTATGAGAAAAGAGCCATCTAGACCATACAAGCTGATTGGGTTCTAAATATAAAGATGTAATATGTACCTTTTCTGAGGGTTGCATGTCATGCAGATCAAAATATTGCTCCATCTATAGTATCCAAGTTACTGAATCATTTCCATCAAACTTCCTCACATCTATCTTTGGAATGTAGTGGTTCTTAAACTCCATATTGGAGTCTCTAAAATGCTAATTCATATTCCTTTTGTCCTCATCGTGATTTTCATGGATTACCTTGTCACCCTTGGGAAGCCTTTCTTCTAGAAACATTTCCAAACCTTCAACCCCTCTATCTTGAGATTTATCATTGCTTCCATTTATGATTTTAAACCATCATTAAAAACTCCCATGTCCCTTTTTATACCATATATATTAACATTCAGCATGGCTTCCAATTCTCTTTTTTTTACTTTTTACGAGAGCGAAATTTTTTGCACTTGGTTTCGTAAATTTGATATATCATGATGCCTTTATTCCTCTTCTTCATGCATCATAGAAGAGATTTTTGGTTTCTTACAATGTGTATCCATATTTTTGTTTAGAGGAGTTTTTAATCAAACAATGATATATATGCTTCATTATGCCCCTTTAATCACTTCAAACTGATTTTCAAACAAAATTTATGCAAATCTAAAACAAAATACACACCTTTTTCCTTCTTTTAGGAGCTTGTTCTTTAAATGACTGTAACTCTGTAATTTTAGATCTCCAAGGTACAAAATTCTTCCATGTGGTATCCCTCTAAGTCTTCTTTCCAACGCCAAAAGTGAGACCACAATGGGATTCTTCAAGATAATATTATGTGAAATCTCACACAATGGCCTAATTATAGACTAATTGAGTAGAGTGAACTTGTATGTAATGCCACATGTCACTATTTCTGAATTCGGCCTTGAAATTGATACAGGAGAAACTAAATTCCCTTCTATTTTTGTCACTTTTATGAAATTCAAATCTGATTCTTGAATATAAAGTTATGAAGATTTTTTGTCTATCACTTATTTGAGACAAAATTCTGGATCATGAAAAAACCCTAACTTCCTCAAACAATATGTATAGCGAACCAAGATAAAAAATTATGCCAAAATGTTCACCATGATTTAGGCTCCCTCTGTTTGCAAGTTCATCTTCCGAAACTTCATATAAAAGGAATTATAGTGAAAATTCGATGATGACTTGTTTGGAACAGCGAAACCCTAAAATACATTGCTCTCATACCAAATGTTATGCAAGTAGCTCACAAAAAAATAGGTCAACAACTTCAAAATTGTCCTCTTCGAGGGGGAACCTGCTTTATATTACAAAAATGAACAATTCATGGATGATACAAATGATAAGACCAACTTTGTATATATAGGAGTCTAAGGGGTCAAAATATAATCAGAACCTACATAACAATAATAATGTAAGGGCACAACAATAACAATAGTGGGTTTCTATGGAGCACAACAATAACAATCTAGGGGTTACATGGGCACAACAATAACAATAGGGGGGGATACACTACTATTATAGGGACCTAACACTACTTCTTTCTCTGCTCATGCTAAGAGGAAAATAATGCTTGTACGAGGAGATGGGATCAAGGATTCAAGAAAGGATTCAAAGAAGGAAAAAAAGGAAGTTTCTACAATTGTAATAGGTTTAGCCACTATGCTAGAGAGTGTCATCACAAGAAGTATTATCCAAGAGATGGCAAAAACAACAGAAGAAATTTCAAAGGCAACGGAAATCAAAGGAACAACAGGTTAAACAATAAAGGAAAGAGGAATGCTCCTGCTGCTCGATATGGAAATGGTAGACCTCCCAAAAGTACGAGAAATTTTAGGTGTGAGAAAAATAATGTTGTACAAAAAAAGGATTTTTATCTTATTTCCACTCTATCGACTACCTCTCCTAGAGGTACTTTGCACCATTGATTGATTGATAGTGGAGCCTCAAGTAACTTCACTAGGTACAAGGAGGCCCTCTCAAATCTAAGTGAAAAGGAGACTAATTTGGAGATCATACTTGGAGATAATTCCACCTACCCCATGAAAGGGATATGTATTATCACTCTTCACTTGAATCAAGGTCAAACCATTCATCTACAAGAAGTGTTGTATGTACCTGATTTGAAAAATAACTTGATGCCTATTTCTGTGATTGATGATAAAGGCCTCAAGGTAGAATTCATTGATGGGAAGTTACATATTTGGAAAATAAACCCTATAGATGCACTCACACATGGATTTAGGTTTTATGTTCTCTATCAAGTTGGAAGAATTCCTTCAGAAGCCTTGACTTGTGATACTTCTCTTCAATCTAAATTATGGCACCGAATATTTTCCCACCTTCACTACAAAGCATTACATGGGGTAAGGAAGATGGTCATAGGTATGCTCGATTTCAACATGAATCATGAAGTAGTTTGTGAGGGTTGTGAAAATAGGAAACTTATAAGGGGACCATTCACTTCTAGTGAAAGACAAACAACTTATATTCTTCAAATTTTCCATTCTCACCTATTTGGTATGTTTCTCATAACATCATTTGGAGGATAATTATACTATGCAATATTTGTGGATGACTTCTCATGAAAAAAATGGAGTTATTTCTTGAAGAAGAAGGATTAAGTGTTCAAATGGTTGTGTTCTCCAAAAGAATTGGTGGAAAATAAAACATGGAAGAAAATTAAGATATTGTGGACCAATAATGGAACCAAACATGAATCAAATGAATTCAATGAATTTTTTAGAGAGGCTAACACTAAGAGGGAGACAAATGTTCCATACACTCTTGAGAAAAATGGCATTGCTGAAAGGAAGAACAGAATAATCATGGAAGCCGCCCGTGCCATGCTCCATGATCAAGGTCTACCAAAGTTCTTATTGGGAGAAGTTGTCAAAATTGCCATGCATTTTCAAAATAGGGGCTCACATCAAGCATTGGATTTCAAGACACCCAAAGAAGTTTTCACTCATAAGAAACTTGATGTTTCTCATTTTAGAATATTTGTATGTCCCATTTATTTTCATGTGCCTAAAGAGAAAATAAGCAAGTTGGAAGCATCTGAGAAGAAAGGTATATTTGTGGGCTATAGTGAAAATAATAAGGCATATACAATCTATGTGTCTCATCAAAGAGATGTGGAAGTAAGCCATGGTATCACGTTCAATGAAGATACTACCCTTGGGAAAGCCATAGATTTCCCTATCCCAAGAAAGTACAATGATGATGCTATGGAAAAATAGGATGAAACTCCAATAGATGGACCTATGCCTGATGTTGAAGGCCTGATGGATCCCACTAATCCACCTCCTTTTGATCCCTCTACCTCAAGGAAAATATGTTTGTGGCTCAAAGATATACTCAAAGATGTTGAAAAACATACTGCTCCAAGAGGGTCATTTTGAAAAAGTAAGAAGCCAAACAAATATTAAGGGTACTTAGTTGTATCAGTATTATTGTTCAAGTTGAACTATGCACATTCGAAGAAGCGATAAAGCACCAAGTATAGAACGATATTATGAATGAGGAATATGAACCTATCATGAAGAATTATGTTTGGGAAGTGGTTGCTAGACATAGGGAAAATTCCTTGTCACATCAAAAAGGTTATACAAAATTAGCCATGGAGCTAATGGGAGTGCTAAAAAATATAATGCCAAGTTCATTGCTCAAGGCTTCTCTCAAGAAAAACAAGTGGACTATGACAAGATATTTGCATCGGTTGCCTGATATACAACTATTTAATTTATTTTTTCTCTCATTGCCTCTAAAGGATGGAGCCTACATTATATGGAAGTTAAGATTGCTTTCTTGCATAGCTCTCTTAAGGAGGAAGTTCACATGGAAAAATGTTAGGGGTTCAAAGTACAATATCGAGGGAAAAATGTATGTGGGCTCAAGGAATCCCTCTATGGGTTCAAACAAACCCCTAGGGCTTGGTATGAGAGGACTGATAACTATCTTATGAAACTGAGATTTACAAGGAGTGATGTTGATCCTAAACTATACTTCATGGTTGAAAAGGACATGCCTCTCAGTTTGGTACTTTATGTAGATGATATATTTTTGATAGGTGTAGACCCTCTCATTTATCAACGCAAGAGGTATTTAGCTCATGGTTTTGAGATGAGGGATCTGGGTTTGATGCATTACTTCCTAGGCCTCGAGGTCTAGAAAAATCCAGGTGATATTTTCCTTTCACAAAGAAAATACATTGTGATGCTTCTTGAGAGATAAGGGATGGTGGATTGCAAGTTTGTGTCTACTCCAATGGAATTGAAATTCAAGAGGCTATGTGGAAGTGTTTTTGTGCTTGAATTGACAAACCCTTCTCAATATAGAGCACTTGTGAGGGCCTTGATGTTCTTGGTAAACTCCCGTCTGAAGATATGCTTCACTATGAATATGTTGAGTCTTTTTATGGTCGAGCCTCATCACATACATTGGATTTGTCCTAAGAATATCTCAAGATATCTCTATGGCACAATAAACTATGGATAGAGATAGACTACCGAGAATTTTAGGCTACATGGATATATGGATGTTGATGAGGTTGGAAGTGTCGTGGATAAAAAAAGAACAGATGTATGTTTCTTCTTTATCTGATGGGTAGGAAGCAAAAATTGGTTTCTCTAAGCACCACTGAGGTCGAATACATTGTAGCTAGTATGGCCTATTGTGAGGCTATTTGGTTGAGGAAGCTCTTTATTGAGATATTTAATCATGTGTTGGATACCACCATGATCTTCTCTAATAACTAGTGTGGGATTCAACTTTCATAGAATCCCATGTTTGACGACCACTCCAATCACATTGATATTAGGTACCACTTTATTCGAGATATGGTACAATAGGGATTAGTAAGGCTACAATACATCATGACTGATGTGTTACCGGGAATAGTGTCCACTCGGAGCTACTATTCCCACTAAGACTAGTAGCTATCTTAGAAACAAACAAGTAAAGACTACTTTTGTTTTCCTTTATGAAAATAGATAAGAGTGGAACAAAGGACACCAACCTTAGTCTTGCGCTTGGTTCCTTACTTGATTCCTCTCCTTCCTGATAGATCTTTGCCTCTTCTTCTTCATCTACCCAGCTTCAAAGAGCACTTGTGGAATCAAAGTAGCATACTACTATCGAAGAATAGAGATCTATAATCATAAAATACAACAGGACCAGATATGTATTAACCATACAAATGCATATATAATCAAACATAACAAGAATATGGAGGAAAACTTGAATAAATTTATTAATATCAAGAAAGCAAGAGGATTAGAACCAATTGTTTTCTGACCCAACATCATCCTCCAGCAAGAAAGCCCTTATTCACCTCAAGTAAAGCTTAGATCACCCAACACTATGAAGTTTCACCAGAAAACCAACAACACTTCTCTACAAGATACAAGATTCCAGCCTCCGGATCTCTGTGATGAGGGATCCATATATAGAATGATTGTATGGGGGTGAGTCATCTTCTGGGTTTTGATTAGTGTCCTCTCTCTGATAGTTCTTGATTCCACTTGGAGACCTAATGATCTCTTACTCATCCCTGGTCGAAAAACAGAGAGGCAAGTGTCAGAGGGGAAGTTTCTGGAAGATTCCATGATCTTCCACCTCGCAAACTGTCTCTGCCATTTGTCCATTCTCACCCATCACACCCTACAGAGGGGCCATTCAGTATGCATCACACCCTTTACACTGGGAAGGCGATATGCATCGCACCCTCTACACTAGGTATTCAATATGGTCCAGTTTTGAGCATTTCTGAGCAGTTTTTAGTGGAGAACTTCTGGGAGATGATGTAACCAGCTAACCTTGTTCCTTTCGACAGTGAAGCAACACTTTTAGGGACTTAGGAGCCCTTAGTTTATGGAAATTTATCATTGGGGTGCCGTGCCGAAAAATGTCTATAACAGTTGCCCCCTAAAGCATGAGGTCGTTAATCTTTTGATGTTGGGTGAAATGCTTTATCATGAGGATCCGAAGTTTTTTCGAGCTAGGAGGCGACCTGTAATAAGATACAATACAATACGTTATCTTCATAATAATTTTCATGATCTAACTGAGGCGGGCATTCCCATGCTCAGCTTTATAAATTCATTTTCATGTACATAGGACAGACAATCGTCTGTGTAGCATACTGATGATTCAGACACATCATCCTTTGATTTGGATGATCACCTGTTCAGCAATGATGTACATTTGATGTCTTTATATTCCTAAATATATCATAGCTTGGATGGATGAAACTAGATCTGGGTTTTTCAAAACTCGTTCAATCTTCACTCAGAGTACAATTCGATCCATGTGAAAAATGTTTTGGAGTCGAACATGGAAAGGCATCGCCTGATTACCAGGCAATGATGTAAGCTATTAACAGGCGTGAGAAGAATCACCAATAATGACAATGACACTCAATGTACTACAATACAATTCACGCGGTGTGAAAAAGCACTTGGCATCGAACACCACGCAAAATCTCTGAGTCAAAGGCCATTAATGTAAACCTGTCACCGAAAGTGAGAAACTTGCCATTGAGGCATGCAGGCTTCAAAGCACTGAAAAGGTTGTTCCTAGGTTGACTTCTTGGATAATGTGCTGATGTCGATAAGAAGTGACCCATCGTAGGAGGGCCTTAATGAATCCCACATCTACGACATGGAACAAAGCAAATGATTTTGGAGGTGAAAATGATCTAATGATACAGGGTTCAGGATGGCGGTCATGAAAAGAATGGAGCGTGAATGTATTGCAGCGGGTGAGACACAGGTGAATTCTTTGAATGACTTCTCTGGAACATATCGGCAACACTGACGATGGATTGATAGCGTTAACTCAAAATATGGATCGTGTGACAGACCAATGGTGATATGACCAGTGAACGGAACAACCCAACCCAACTCGGATGCGGAGATAAAGTGTCATGTTCAAGAGCGACTTGCTACCAATAAATTTTTTTCAAGTTTTCTTCCCAATTTTCCCTAGTCATTGTTGACAAATAACTCTTTAGTTTTTTCAAGCTTGATGAGGATAACATATGCTTGTTCTATAATCCACCCTTTCGGCGAACCTGTCACTATATATTAATGAGCCTAGCGACAGTGAAACTCGTTCTCGTCCATTTGGACGAGTTTGTCGCTATTCGGTTTTAACGATGTTAACGACAAGGATAACTCGGCCCTTTTCAATTTTAGAGAGTCTGAAAGGGACAAAAAGGAAACTCCAAAGATTTTTTTTCGTCATATAATCCCTTAAGTCCGAAAAATCATAAAATAATACGAAAGGGATGAATTCTCGGTAATTTTAATGAGCCGAACAAGGCAAGCGCTCGATATTTTTTTGTAATAATCCCTCAGATCCAAAAAGATTAAAATCTAGAGGAGGGATAGCACTTCTGATGACTTTAACGAGCCGGAGAGGCTAATCTCTGGCAATATTTTCATATTTTATGAGTCAGTTGAAAAGAGCTTAAGAGACTCGTTTTTCGAGGAACGAGTGATGATTTCGGGTAGCAGCTAATTCCAGGTAAGGTTTGGAATTTTCCAATCATGACAGTGTCACAAGGATGGCTAATAGAATCACTCTTCGCAGATGTTACTTGAAAGGGTAAACAATCAAATGGAGGCGAATGATCAGCTAAAAAACAGAGTGGAGGTGATGATGAGAACATGACCAACGCTCAAAAGCTGATGATAATGCATTCACAATGGTTATTTATCGGAAAATTGGTTCATTTTTTAATGAGCTTAAACTTTGGGGTAAAAATTTGCTCATTGCTTATGTTTATTTTTTAACGATCTTGAATTCTGCATTAAAACTGCTCATGCCAGTCATATAATAAGGATATCTCATCTAAGATGCCATTTTTTATGGAGCTTGCACCTTTTTAAAGCTTTGCCCCGGTGCCTCTTGCATGCAAGCTAGGAATGACCGACTACGCCCCTCTACTTAACTACCAAGATCACTACCAATGCTAGGTAGGAAACTTTTACCTTTACTTTGTCGGTGCCATGGTGGCCCCTGCGAAGATGAATGATCGATTCGACCACTCACCCGACCTAGGCAGTTGAAGTCAGTGGAATCATAGAGCTAACATTAGCTGGTCGTTTCTCGCTTGCTTACAAGAGGTTTGAATGCCCCTAGGTATAGCGAAAAATTTCCAGGTTACCATATGAAAGCTCTCCATCCGTGTCGCAGAAAAAATGCTTCCTTGGTGATGTCTACCGAAATAGACAAAGGTGAGTGGCACAGTCACCTCCACTCACATAACTTTGACGAGGGAATCTTATTCCAGTCTAATCCCATTTTCCTAAATGGACGAGTGGGTCAGACTAGTCATATATCCTCCATGGAAACTTACTCTATACCCAAGGTTTTCCTGTCGAAACAAACCACGGTGCATGCCCCCTGGGTTTCAGTCATATCCTCCTGAATCGCTCGCGCTAATCAGGTGGACGGACTGGAGATCGATGAGACATTCCTTGCATGAAAAGACCATTTAGGGATGGAATTTGACTATTTTCTATGTTTGAACTAGGGAATAACAGTTGGTCTATGAGCTTGACCATTCTGCCTTCGTGCGAAAAACACATTACTCTAAAGAGTGAGGAGATGATGGCTCCCATGTAATAAATATAGTCATGCCCAAGGAGTAGATTATAATCCAGGGGTCCTTGGACTACCATCACGTTCATGTGAACAATTTTCCTTCTCAATGTAATGGGCACATTGGGAAGGATCCCTAACGGTCGACTGGTTCCTTTGTCAAACCCTGTCAGATTTCTCATTTCAGGTGAAAGCGATGGAAAACCAAGCGGTTTCCAAGTAGTTGAGGAAAGGATACTCACAGAGGCCCCTTCATCTATGATGGTACCAGCCATGACCATTCTGTAAGCTTGTACAATGATTCGGAATGGCACACTAGCTGGTAAACGGGGTCTGCCTAGTAGATTCCAGTCGAAGGAAACGACAAGGTTACTTGGAGGTGGGACCGAATAGACGGCCGGATATGACTCTGATGAACTTCCTTCCTGCGGAAAAGGAACGGGTAGACTGCCCCCAAGTTCATCGGAGTCCGTCTTTATGAAAATAATTTCAACGGTGTCATTCTCTTTCTCTTCAGTGACGGTATCATTCGAAGATGAACATTTTGAAGGCAAGACCGGGTCAACTGCCACCTAGACCTTTTGAATTTCATCTAGTATGGATGAAGAGGGTTCATCTTCAATGATAGATGTTTCGACCGACCACAATGGCGTGCCAGCTGGATTTTCAACAAGTGGTGGACTCGGTAAGAGTTTCTTATATCCAGGAGGGAGCCGTAGCAGTGAAGCAGGACGGTCATCCAAAACTCATTTAGCTTCGTCTAGGAAGGGACAACGATGGATGGCGTGATCGCCTTCACACAATTTACAAGGAAATTTGTGATTCCTTTTCTGTCTAGATACTTCGCTTTCATAGGTTGATGGTGTGCTTTCAACATGATCATCACAGGTTGACAACACCGGATTGTGCAAATGAGGAGACCAGTCCCTTAAGATCCGAGGGATGCAAGGACAATCTCGATGATAATGGTCTCCTTTGCAAATGATAAATGGAGATTTAGGTTTAGACGGTGTGGTGTGAGGATTTTTCCTAGACGACGCATGGTTGCCCCTTTCACCTTTGGTTCTTTCTTCTTCTTTTCTTTTTTCTCTTTCCACTTCTTCTTCTTCTTCTCAGTTACTTGATCTTTAGCTTTACCATCTTTATCAAGCGAAGAGGAAGGAGAAGAGGGAGAAACAGATGAAGTAGAAAGTTGGGGGGAAACTCTAGTATCATCTAGTTGTTGACTTGACTGTTCAGGAATTACGGTATTCTGAATGACAGAGGTAGAGAAAAGCCATACGAGCAAACCAATCGTCAACCCTAGAAGTGGCAATGTGGCCATATCGGTTGCACCAACATCTCCTCAAGAGGAGAAAGAATTAGGATTTCCTCCAAGGGGAAATCCTTAGTTGGTAGACTCCATTTTTCTCAACCTAAAGACGAATGAGGGAATTTGTGATGTTATTCCGATTAAAATAAATTTTAGATGCTTTGACACAACTTGTTTTTTCAATTTTAAAGAGTCGAGAAAAAACAAAATATGACTCTAGTCGCCTTCGATTTTTAATGAGCTGAAGTGACAAGTGCTCAGATGGACCTTTCTTTTAAGGAGTCTGAAAAGGAATGAAAGAGACTTCTCTAGAAATCTAGGCAGAGGGGATTACCAAACCAATCGCAAAATTGCAGAATACTTTTTACAGTACGACAGTCAATCTTCCTGAATGTTGTGTTCAGTGCATTACGATCGACAGGGTGGCATACACGGCTTCCTAAGGATAAAGGATGCAACCTATTGTGGTCTCCCAATATATACTCGATCGTACATGGGAGCACAAGTCTCTACTGGAACTTATTGTCTCAGATTGGAGAAATCACCCAACCAACAATGAAAACAATAGTTACCAGGTTTTACGACACCGGAATACGTCTCTAGCCTAGACTTCCAGATGTTATGTGTTAGGTTCCAAAGCGTTTTTAGATTCATTAAATTTATTTTATATTTCATCTTGTTTAAAAATTTCCCTTTCAGGTTCACCGCGTGATGTGTATACAATTCCTAAGATGCAGTCTAAGATGATAAACAAATGTTTAATCTTCTTTTGGCAATGAAAATCCTAGCTACTAAAGAAAGAAAGTTGAGAGCCTTTCAACGAAGAGCACAGAGCACACACTAAATGTACTGTCCTAAATCAAACCAAGCAGTCTAAATGCAAATGCACATGCATGTATTTGTTTTCAACCTTCTTAATGTATAAATGACGATAAGAAAGCTAAGTGGAAATCTGAATTATTTTCAAAGCCAAAATACTTAACAAATTTATTTTCAAAATGAAGTGAAGATAACGGTGACACTTTGCGATTTCAAAATGAAAATTGTTTTTCGACACTTTAAAAACTACTAATTCAAATCATATACAAGAGTAAAAGTACAATCGACTATCAAGAACAATGGGATTCTCTTCTATAACTGAAAACAACACTTACGACACTTTCAAATTAAGAAACGACAGTTCGACTACGCTACTTATTTGCAAAAGAGAATTGAAAATGGCGCACAATACATAAAAACACTTACAGTTCTTTGCACAATAGAGGTGGAATGATGGAAGAGAAGGCGGTTTTCACAGAGATATACTGACCACAGACAGCAAAACTCCTAAATAGAACTGAAAATAGTGAAGAAAAAACCAAAGTCTGAAGGTAAAGTTAACCTTCCCTGACCATCGCACCTGGCACATAGGGAATCCAGTACGTAGTGCACCTACTACACACGGGAAGTGCGATGCATACAGACTATCTTGAAGGGAGGGTGTGATGGTACCAGTGCGAGACTTTTAACTAGTTTTTTCTCACAATTTTCAATTTAGTTCAAGGTTTAAGCCGAGTAAGTGATGTTCAGTAAATGTAAATCATAGGGGTTGATCTAGGGAGGTTACTAGAGCCACCACTTATGGCAATTAGAACGTTTGCAGATCGATTGTTCAATTTACAAACAAAACCCGGAGATAGACTGAAGCAACATTGATCTACTTTGCATTTGTATAACAAATGCAGTTTGAAGGCTAGCTGGCTTGACTTTAGGCTCTGTTTGTAAGTTTATAAAACAAATAAAGATATACTAACAAACAATCTATTCTCTCCCCAGTGGAGTCGCCATTTTGTTACCGGGAATAGTGTCCACTGGGAGTTGCTATTCCCACTAAGACTGCTAGCTTTCTTAGAAACAAACAAGTAAAGACTACTTTCGTTTTCCTTTATGAAAATAGATAAGAGTGGAACAAAGGACACCAACCTTAGTCTTGCG
>APFE030685630.1:0-17902 GCA_000404065.3 Pinus taeda
CCCACATTCAAGGTAATGTTGAGTCCACACATAGATTGATATACCTAGCTAGCTACACCGTCGTTGTTAATATGATCAGGGGCTTCCATCTCGCTGTTTTGTTTATTTGTTGTTATTGAACGTTAACTTGCAGGTAAAATTGAAGATGGAAAGGATGGTGATGTTGCAGTAGATCAATACCACCGCTATAAGGTACTTGGCCGTTTTCATGCACTATTTGTTTTCAACTTCTTCTTTTTTTAGCGTAGTTGTAGTAACTTGATAGAATTAATTATCTGTAATGTAATATTGTAATCTGCATGCATGCATGCAGGAAGATGTTCAGCATCTCAAATACATGGGAATGGACCTGTATCGTTTTTCTATTTCCTGGTCACGCATATTTCCCAGTAAGTTGAATCAATACACGTCACTGACTCAACAATGGATGGATTGTTTCTGTGATAATTGGCTTTGGCTGGACTCTTATTTCCATGATTAAATGTCTTCAGAAGGATCACCAAGACACGGAGGAGTCAATGAAGAGGGGATCGCTTATTACAATAATCTCATCAACGAGCTGCTCAAGAATGGTATAATCATTTTTCCGCCGCGCGTTGCGTAGAGCTATATCTATTTTGCACGCACACGCACACGCACGCACGTGTATATATATATCTATTTTGCACGCACACGCACGTGTATAAACATGCATGTTCATGTTCATGTAGGTATGCAGCCCTTCGTGACACTGTATCATTGGGACATGCCGCAAGCTCTGGAGGACGAGTACGGGGGATTCCGTAGTAAAAGAGTCGTGTAAGATTCACTCTCATAATTCTCAGCTTTAATTCACTCCTCTAAAACATATCAACATCGTGCCTGTTTCTGTTTCTGTTTCTGACGTGATATACTGTCTTGTCTCAGGGAGGATTTTGGCGTGTTCGCAGAAGAATGTTTCCGAGCTTTCGGAGACCGTGTGAAGTATTGGACAACTATAAACGAACCGCTCACGTTCTCATTATATGGCTACGATCTAGGGCTTCACGCACCGGGTCGCTGTTCGCCCGGATTTGGAAACTGTACAGCGGGGAACTCCGCAACAGAGCCTTACATAGTAACCCATAATATGCTTCTAGCACATAGTGCCGCCGTAAAATTATATAGGACTAAATACCAGGTGAGGTTATGTTCTGTTTTAAATATAACAATTAAAATTCAATAACATGGGACATACGATCGTCTCTTGAATATTTAGACTCAAATGTCGGAAAATAAACTGCAGGGGAAGCAGAAGGGTTCCATAGGCATAGCACTTGTGGTGAACTGGATGGTGCCATACTCAAACTCTTTGCTCGATCAAGAGGCTACTCAGAGAGCAATCGACTTCAGAATAGGATGGTATGTACACACGTGTTACCTTTAACGTAAGGCGGGCCTGAGCACAAATATCAAAAAGAAAATCCATGGAATTAATTTTGTAATGTTCTGGATGAATAATTTCAAATTAAATTTTGAGATGCAAAACATTTTGTGCTTTTGAGGCGCATTAGGATTCATTCCTAACTCTAGGTTCGGCCTTTTAGGGTGGATTTATATTGAAACTTGAAGTTTTGCTACGGATTTATATTGAACACATTTTGTGCGATGCCGCTTTTCCTTCCGCCACATGCATGTCTACTCGAGATGTGAGGTGTAATTTTTGCTGTCGAATTACAGGTTTCTGGATCCACTGACGTCGGGGAAGTACCCTGACTCTATGCGAACCTTGGTGGGAGCACGCTTGCCACTATTCAGCAGTGAAGAGGCCAAAGATCTAAAAGGCTCATTCGACTTTCTTGGTTTTAATTATTACTCAACTGACTTTACCATCAACAATCCCACTCCACAAAATCCCTTGGACACTGACTACGTTCTGGACGCCCGGGCTAATATATCATGTAAGATTAATATCATGTACTGCTGCTTTAAACACTTAATTTCTTGGCAAAGTAGACAATCAAGTTCGAAAACATCAAGTGACTCATGGTATTTTAAGTGGTATTTGATTCTTCTATGGTGCAATATTGCATATATATATTTTTGGTATTAAAACTTCCTTGTTTGGTGCTTCAGATGAAGTAAACGGAGTTTACCTCGGATCCGATGTAAGTGAACATTACAGATTCTATTTATTTTTATATTATAAGCTTTAATGAACGACACAACTTTAAGTTAATAAGCTTTAATGAAGCACAACTTACACTCACTACTTTTAAGTTAATAATATATCTCCCCGTTTGCGGTTTGCAGGAAGGTGTGAGCGCTTTTAGGTCTTACCCTGCTGGATTAAGGGATGTGATCAACTATACGAAGCACCGGTATAACAATCCTCCCATATACATCACTGAGACAGGTACGCGACAATGTTTCAATCCTGGGTTGTCAATTATATCTTCGCTAAAAAAACATGGATCTGATCATTACGCACAACAACATGAATTTTGAATAGGGTACGCTGATTTCGACAATGGCACAACCCGGCTCGAAGAAGCATTGCATGATTCGAGGCGAGTGGAGTACCATTCTCAACATCTATCATACCTACTTGAAGCCATAAGGTGCGTGCAACATATACACGTATTTGTTGTTATTTGAGTTTGCCATGTGGAGTGCGAGTTATTGACCAGGGCTTTTTAATTTTGATAAAATGAATTGCAGGGAGGGAGCGGATGTGCGAGGTTATGTGGTTTGGTCGCTTTTGGACAACTTTGAGTGGGCGAGTGGATATGACTATCGATTTGGTTTATATTATATTGATTACAACGACAACTTAAAGCGATATGCCAGGGAATCTGCCCATTGGTTTAGAAACCTCCTCAAATCATAGAACGAACAAGATTCTGCCCATTCGTTTTACAAACCTCCTCAATTCAATTCAATTCCATTCATTTCAAACCTCCTCAATTCAATTCCATTCATTTCTGTGTAATGTAATGCCCCACTAATGGATATAGATATCTCAGCATATTGTGGATGTTTTCACCCACTAATGGATATAGATATCTCAGCATATTGTGGATGTTTTCACTTTGCTGGAGTCCTTTGTAAATGCTATTTTCGCTCACCATTACTATTTAATCAATAGTGTTGCCACTGTTTTCCTTGACCATTATTATTATTTAATAAATTGCAACGGTTTTTTGCATTATTATTATTTAATCAATTGTATCTCAACTCTTTGTGGAAATGTTTTGAGTGATTCAAATGGAAATTAGTTGTTATTAAGTTTATGTAAATTTTGTATATTATTTTTATTAAAAATTTTGTTATTAAATTTCTAAGGTGTATTTTCATAAAAGCTCAGATGATGATGTAATTTTCTTTTATAATTATTTTTGAATTAATTTTTATAAAAGAATAAGTTTGAAAGTAAATTTATATTATGTTTATTTTTCTTCTTTCTTTTATAAAGGAAAATATTTGAAATCAAATCTATACTATGCTTATTTTTCTTTTCAACTTTTGGAATTACTAGTCTCCACCATTATCAAAACAACAATTCTAAGTTTCACATCAATTTATGGTAATTTTATTGTTTTTTTTTGGGTGTGTAAAAAGTTCTAAATTAAAACCATTTCGTGGCTTTCTATATAAAAGGTTGTAAATTAATTCATATAAAATTATTATACTACTTTCATTAAATTATCTATTTGAATAAATGATATAAAAATAAATATAACTCATATTACTTTTAAACTTCTATAATTTCAATTCCAAAACCTCTAAAATATTTATAAGTGGAATCACATTGCTTATTATATGTAAATATGTTTTTTAGATGACATGTATATATTTATAAAATAACAAATAAATAAATAATCTGCAAAATTTTAAGTTTAGTAAACTTAAATTCCACAAAAAATAAATAATATAACAATTACATTATTCTATATTGTATATAATTTAACTTATCGTTTCATAATATTACTTTCTTATAATATAGTTAAATTATTATAATTTTCAATTACAATTTTCACAAACTTAATTTATACGTTTAACAAAATGTGAAATTTAGATTTAAAATTTCAAAACAAGAAAATTGATTATTATCCGGTTAATATCTCATTATCTCAAAGCTAAATAAGACATAGAAACCATATATTCATTGTGCCAAAAGATAATTTGTGTATGTTGCTTTTTTGTTATTGGACAAACAAAAAATCCCATGTTGGGAAAAATAAACGATTTCAATGGCCACTTGAGTAAGGTTGCTTTATATCAACTTTAATTCTTTCTAATGAATAGTTTCTCTATTTTATCAAATGAATATGAGAGAGATTTAGGCCCTCAATAGAATATCCCAACATCTACATTGATTTAAATATTCAATTCAAATGTTTGAACATGAATAGGTTTGTGTGTTTGTATTTATTCAATGGAGATTGATTTCAACAATATAGGTTTGTAGTCAAATGATGTCAATATGAACATGTTTAAAAGAGATGACACATATGAGAAATATTTCATCTCCTTAATACAATTAAGTGAAAAAAACTTTTATCAAAAACTTTTTCAATTAAGTTTTCAAAAGTTTTTTTGTTTCCCAAATCTAGCAAAGTGCATGGTATGCCACACTAGATGTAAAAGTTCTTAAATATAATTGTTATGGATTCATCTTAACCACATATCTAGCATGCACCAAGAAGGGCCAATTCTCTTCATGTGAGAACTTCTTTAAGAGTGCAAAATCTGATTTAAAAAAATGGCATCCCCCTCATCCCTTCATAGATCCCAATGAATATACAGTGGCTCTCTCTCTCCATATATATATATATATAATGTGTAAATTTTCTTTCTTTAAAATGTACTTTTGAATGCTATATAGAGTACATAACTGAAACTTGACTTGTAAGTCCAAAATACCTTTGCTCAATATGATGAGAAAATTGGGATACATACATATAGGAGAAAAATGACGAAAATGTAAAATAGTGAGACTACTTCAACCATTTTAACCATTAAAAGTTTCTTTTCTATTTTTTCAAATTCTTTATATGATGAATGCACAATTTCTTTTTAAAACAATATTGATATATACATATTTGACATGTACTCATTGAGATTTCTAAATTAAAATGATTTTTTTTGTTATTAATATATATTTGAGTATAAGTTAATATTACTTAATCTTGTTGTATATATTTCATTGAACGCCCACATTGAAAACTTTTGTTTTTGGAATATTTTTAAATCTTACATATTACTTTTATTTTGAGAAATAAATGAATTACCAATCTCCCTTTTATTATTCTTATTATTAAGTACTTGATATTTTTTATTTAATTTTCAATTTTCAATTACTTTTTTCTTTGCACATTGAATATTTTATTATAAACTAATTAGAATATTTGATTTTGACATAAATTATTGACATAGATGGTCAAATATTTATTTAATTCTCGTGTTGTAATATTTTGAAAATTATAATGTTTAAACATCTTAAACGCACTTCTCTTTTACCTCGTGTTTACTTTTTAAAAGTTGATATAAAATTATATTATGTTATGAAGACATCGAAATATTTTATTTATGACTAAGACTTTGTGGAAAATTATCATCCACATTGGGTTGTAATATCAACAACAAATTTAGTGACCATTATTAATCATGCTTTTAATTAAAACTAACTAAACATGCATATTCATTTTTGTTTTTTGATCATGCTTTTAATTAAAACTAACTAAACATGCATATTCATTTTTGTTTTTTGATCATGCTTTTAATTAAAACTAACTAAACATGCATATTCCTTTCAGTTTTTTATGATACAAACATTGCTTTTCTATATAGAGAATATTTTAATTGTATTTTAATACTTGGACATGTATCAATTCCATGTTGCCCATGGAGTGAATCACAAATCCCCCTCATACTGATTTGTATAAAGTGCCTCTCAACTCAATCAAACATTGTTGTATATTGATGTGAATTTTATCTAATATGTCCATTATTGGACAATGCTCTTTGTTGTTCACTCATCATCTTTTTTCACATGCAACATATATTGTGAAATACGTTGGGATTTTCTCTTTGCAATTGATACATGGAGCCTCTCATGAATTTATAAATGACATTTTCGTAGCATTTAATGAAAGATGGGTACAAGAAAATTTATGGCTTTGAGAATTCTTACAAGTGAGTAAATTTTCAATAGGTTCATTGTTTATTACGTTAAGTTGATTAGAAATATCAATTCCAACATTTGTGCTTTCGGTTGTCTCGACTACTTAATTAGAAATATTCCGAAACAGATTAAATAATTTATAATATGAAATTATCATTAAATGTGTTATTCAAGCCATAGCGCATAATTTGTGTCTTGTAGGTTTTGGCTCTTAATTCGGTATATTCTTCAATCAAATTTTATATAAATCCAACAAGGAATTGTTGAATCACAAGTTTTAGTTATGTAGTCTACATAACCTAAGTGGCTCGAGCTTTTTTAGCTATGTAGTATAAATTTAAAAAATGCATTTTAAACAATAAAAAGTCTCAATCTCAAGAAAAATGGTATTGCTAGATTTTGCCTATAAAAATCCAAAACATGGGATAGTTAGAGTGTGCCAACTCACAGTCCATTGCAATTATGGAGAAATACATAAAAATTCGATTTGTCCTTCTATCTCAAATAATGATATTTGATTTTCCTATGAACGCTCATTTAGCATTTTCCTAACAAAATTTCATTTGATGATATACTAAAGTGTTATAATTAACTAGAATTAAGTAATCTTAGTTATGTTCACTCCACTACATTTTTTCAATGAAATGTCCTGCAAACAATTTGTTGTGAACAATCATTTGTAAGTTTTCGATTAATTCTCATATCAAGAACTAAAAACAATTAAGTAGATATATAAGAGGATGTTGGGAGGGAGAAGGAGATCTAGAATAGATCGTTATACTATTTGTCATCCACATTGATGCTTTTAGAGCAGAAAGAGTGGAGGAATCAACTCAGAGGACCATTTTTCCTAGTGGGTCCTAGTTTGGTGAATTGGGGTCAAAGACCTTTCGAAAGGAATTCGAGGCGTCAAACAATGTTTTCAAGGATACAAAATTATCGCTTAAGTTCGACAATCACTAGAGCTATTTTTCACACAAATGCCTTTCCAATGGTGCAATACATTCCTCAATCGAAGTGTATGCAAAATTTATTCCACCTAGAGGTTGACCTTTATGTTTTGACCACCGTGATTTGATAGGAAAACACATCAATCCCCATCATCCATGGAAACGGGGCTAGGAATGTGATCATGATGAAGAAGAATCTAGAAGAGTGTATATTATAGCTATAGTTAAGAGTTGAAGTAGTCAAAATTACCATCTAGGAGGCTATCGAGTTGTGTTATAACTAGGACACTAGGAGGAAAGGAGATTCCATTCTATTTGAGTGCACTTTGTTCCATAGATGAGTGGGGTAGCCAAGAGTTGATAGGGAGAGAACAAATAGAGGTGGTTTGTGCACTATAGAAACACACAGGCCAATAGACCAAATTTCCTTGTACTTGCATCCATTTGAATTCAAAGAAAGAGAGAGAAAAGCGTCCACCACTTCCAGTTGTGTTTTCTCTCAAAAAGGTTTCCTCGGTAATATATTGTGCTATTATGGTTGTGAGTAATTTTGCTTTCATATGTTCTCTATTTTCTACATTTTCAAACTTAATTAACCTATAATTCTAAGGAAAATAACCCTCATATTATAGATTTTAGATTTTGAGTGTAAATTTATCAAATCTGTTAGGATGAATTGTCTACTAGAGTATCCATGGAATTTTATGGATCAGGAGGTGTTGGAGGAGGATTGTAGTTCAAATGCCATGCTCATGATTTCATGCCTTACAATTAGAGAGATCATGGAGTTGGGATAAATTTCAATATATTAGTATAAAACTAAGGTCTGCTTTATCTAGTCACTCAGTCAGGGGAGGAGCCACTAGGGCTTCTTAGATCTGAATTAATGGTTCCTCTAAATTTGTACTAGTAGTATTAAAATATTACAATCAAGTGGTCGAAAGGCGGAATTCATATCTTCATAAATAATATGCTTGTACAATGTTGGTGTTAGGAAATTTTCATGGTCAATTGTGGAAGACCTTCGAGAAGCCAACTTATGATATCAAATACTGTTGTCCTCGGGTGGATGAGTGCAACAAGGTTTGTTTTAAGGGGTAACTAGAAATATAACATTGAATGGAAGCATCACAAGAAAAGCATGACTTCATCCCGAAGGACATGCTCGAGGACTTCCACTGTGCTCACGCTTATGGAACAACAATTAGCATATCAAAGATGAAACAAATACTTGAAATGTATTTTCATGTTTTTGAAAATACGAACCTCGTTGTATAAAAAAATTATAGTAAGAAATATCCCAATAACCGAGATAAATAAAAGAGGAGGATGAAAATTGATTATGCCTAAGACAAAGGAGAGAAAAAAAAAGCGAGTAATGATGGAGGATGATCTGGTTGCAGGCATTTGGGTATTGCATCTCCTTAGAAATGGTGCTGAGTATTTCTATATTTTATTAGGGCTATATTGTTATTTGCTTTAGATAATTTCATTTCTTGATTTAAATATTGAATTCACCCCACAACGTCATAACATTATTCAGTTTTATCACATTATTCCACAAGATATGAAATTATATAGAAAGAACAATATCATCGTCATTGCAGTGGAACATAAATGAATAATAGAAGAAAAGCATTCACACATAGAGACAACATGATTGGTCGGAGACCAAGGAAAAACCCACTACAGGGAAAACCCTTTCGAATTCTTCTTCTTATTAGATTGCCATTGAATGTTTCAATAAAGAGAGTAAAATGACCCATATGTTTAACCGAAAAACTATCCAGCAAGATCAACTAAACAACATCCAAGAGATGAACCAAACAATGCTAATAATAAAAACCTTGAATCAGAAGCATGTGATTAACCATCAAACTCTACGGCCAACAGACGAAATCTTTGGTCAACTGTGAAACTCAAAACCTAGTTTCCAACCGCACAGAGAGAGTGATGTGCGTGCGGCTAAAAGCCTTTGACTGCACGAATGAGCCTGCGTGCCTGTAGTTGCAACTGAAATTTTATGAAGTATGCCTGCGGCTAGAATCCAGAAACCTAAACACACGTGCGAGCTTCAGACCCTGCAATCTCGGCCCTGTACGAACGAATCTCCACGACCCAACCTTATAACTATTCAAGCCAACCGCAAATGAAGAAGAATGATCATAATGATGATGTTAAAATGAGGGTCATTGGAATCGTACTTATAGCCATCCATGGGTGTCCAATTTCTCTTTTGGTCGACCTGTCCTCATTAGGGTTATTTTGAGGTCTAAAATAGGCTTCCTAAGGAAATTATAAAATAATATTGGAAGTGATAAAATAAGATTAGATTACATCATCAAATTTTAGAGGGAAAAAAGAAAAAAATAATTTTCAACTTATCTCCCTATGGGGTTACTCAAATTTTGTGTGACAATATTCATTGGATGCAAAATTTGACTCTTCATCCAAGGAGTACCCATCTTACATACTTTCAGTGGACCCAACTACACATAAAATGAGAAATACATGAAAAACGTGATTGCAATCACGTTTTTTCATGCATTTTTCATATTTTTTGTAGTAGGGTCCATCTAAAATATGAAACATGGGTACTCCAATTTTACATCCAACGAGTACTCGCGCTCGAAGTTTGACTAAAAACTTAGGGAGATAAGTTGAAAAAGTAGTTTTATTATTATTTCTTTTTTAATCTTTTTATTTTTTTACTCCAAAAATGGTGAATCATCCCCCATGGTTGACATCATCATCTTGAATCCAATTGGCTCTTATAAAATTTATTTTGGCTATACATCTTTCTTTGGAGGCCCATTTTAGACCTCAAAATTCCCCTAATGTTTGTTCACATGTGGGCTTTAATTTAGAATAACACTTTCCCTTGTCTAAATTGAGCGCTTCAATAGTCAAAATCAGTCCTCTCGAAAAGAGGAATCTCGTCCCATGGTTGGAATTTATCACTAGGCTTCCAAATTAACACTCCCTCCCAGCTAGGGAGAAATTCCAACTGCATCACATAATCATCGCAAGTATCTTGTCATCAAATCATGTCCTATTTCAATTAACTCGTCATCAACTGTCATCACTTAGCACCACTCATCTCTTCTTATCTATTGATTGTTCCTGCTCATATGCTTAACATTATAGAATCTAAAAGAAGAATAATTCAACATTAGAGGGGAGCTTAGGCTACGACCCTAAATCCATCACTTCTACCCCCGAAATCAATGCTAGCGGGGTTCCAAATGCTACTGCCCAGGGAACATTAGGGAGCGTATCGCTAGGGAGCCCAGCTCAACCTAGAGCCACATCAGGGAGCACATCTCAATCAGGAATCCAACAACAATGAGGAGGTCCTACGGGACACTCTCACCTCATGTCTATGACAGTGGGGAAGGTCGTATAGGACACTCTCGCGCCAATTAATCTCATTGAGTAATAGGCGAGATACAACTTACCAATCAAGGATCAGAACCATCCCAATGTAAAGAAAGTTTTAGCCTTGTGAAAATGACATTCCACTTATGATCCTCAGGGAATTTCTTTCTTGGACACCATAACTCTTCGGGCCAATGTTGATTGATACTATGATTTTTTCATCTTAGGGATTATGCAATTAGGATAAATTGTCGTTTTCGCTTACTTTTAAAGGATTTTTGTAGATTAGTATAATAGACATGTCTATTCACATAGGAAGATATCACCATTATAACCATTATTTGCCTATAATATTTTCAATAATATATGAGTAAAAGTATTGAAATTAGTTTTCAATATATCTTGTGTACATTTTGGAATATTATGGTGTCTTTCATCTCCTTAGCAAACTCATGTGGAACAATGGTATCGAAACAATATGGTCTCTACTATTTTTTTATCGTTATTTTCTATGATGATGTTAGGGTATATACACCTAGGCCCTGAGACAAATGAGTCCTCAGAAGAAATTCTTCTCCAGCTATATGGCCCCAGACAACAGGTGAAAAAAACCATGTGAGGTGGGATGTTTTATCAATTTGTTCATCTAGGAATCCATCTAGACATAAGGTAGATGATGCATCATTTCATCGTGATCCTTCAACAACTCCCATAAATGATGGGATAATATCTTTTGAGCATTCCTTTAAGTGGAGTGAAAAATTTCAAGGTATATGTTAGTTCTAATACCCTTAACTTTGAAGAAAAAGTAGATGAAAACTATTTGAAAATATTGCTAGATGAAGAAAATGGTTATTTTCCTTATTCATAACATTTTCAATAGGGAAAATATTACATTTAAACTTATAAAGTGTCATTCCCACGCCAATCACTATTTGGATTTTCACTCACCATATTCCACTTAGGTAATCTTTACCAAAATTTTAGATTTGGATTGTTGAATCGCTACCTTTAATGCATAAATGGATTTATCACCTTTGAAAACCCCCACTAAATGTGGATCATGAAATTTTAAGATTCAAAATTTTCAAAATCCAAAGTGATTATTTTCTTTTTTTTTGTAAGCTGGGCGGGACTCTCTGATTTACATGTCCGTTAAGTACCCCTCAACGGGGGAAGGGTAGCCCAAGATTTGAACCCAAGACTTCCGGTTCGGTGAGACTTCATTTCCACGGCCCTTGCCGCTTGAGCTACCCCATGTGGACCCAAAGTGATTATTTTCATAATTAAGGTGAAAAGTAATTTTTTTGCTTCCGATTTTTCTGAGTTATTGAAAGTGGTGCAATTCATATCACAACTAGACTACAAACACACACACACACACACACACACGCACGCGCGTGCGCGCACAGACACACGTGTGCGCGCGTGCGCGCACACACACACAAAAAGTTTTACAGATTTTTTATTTGCATTGTAGACCCAAGGACATGGAGAGAAACGTTTTTGCATTGGTTGATTTAGATACAAAATTTATAGTATAGTATAATATAATATATTATAATATACATGCACACAAATATATATGCATTTCCAAGGAAATCATTGCAGGAGTTCCTCGTTGCCTTGGAATATATGGATGGTGGGTAGCTCAACCACCATCCATAATAGTGGTTAGTAAGCTAGCCACACACAAGAACAAACTTGTTATCATAGTCTAATGAACCTCACTCAAGGGGACTCTAATTGGGAACTTACTTATGTATGTATATATGTAATTCGCCAACGATAATCTTAAAAGAAAACTCAAGTGATGCTTTCCAATATCTATGGATGACATCCCTTGTAAACATTATTAGTGTAGATAGTGAGCCTTCTTCAAGGGGATTTGAACGGGGAACATGATGTGTCACATACCTTCTTGACCCAATGTTAATAACCACCTACTATGCTTCCATCTCTATTATTTAACTTTGATTAAATTTATATTCAATAGTTGTCACACGCATTAGTATTCAATAATCTCATAAATAAAGATAACACATGAAATTATACTCATATGCTTATAGATTCGACAACATAAAGAGTAAGGAGCCAACATACATAACATCCCATGCAATTGAATCAAATTAGAGTTGTTGAAAGAATGTCACTTGGAAAATCGAGCACCGCAACCCAACCTAGAACTAACTTCCTCTAGTTCACCCCCGAGCCGAGAGTTCTTGCCATGGATAAATTGCCTCTTGTTGATCTCTTCAATGGGTATTTAGTACCCTCTTTCACGATATGGTTTCTTTTAGCGGCGTCCCGCTTTTATGGATCTTTTTATCCATTCGGCCAGGCTTTTCCCATAAAATCTCACCTTTCTCCCCCGCTAGTCTTTTCCTCATAAAAGCTTGCCTTTCTCTTCCGCAAGGCTTTTATGTTTTTCTTAAAGCTAACATCTTTCTCCAGCTAAGTAACTTAATGGATATTTATCTCCCAATCCATTAAGCTTATCTAGAATTGGATCTAGAAGTCTTATCATGAAAGGATTATCCATTCCCATTCACCAATGGGATTTCATTTGGCAAGGATCTCATCTCTTGCTGTCTTGCTTTCCAAGTGGTTAAATTATCTTTATTTATTTAATAAAAAAGTATTTATTTTCATTGTTACACCTCAGACCTAACTTTTTTGTTACAACTCAGTCTTAGCTTAGGTCCGACATGATAGCAACAAAGTGTTACATACAACGGAGGGGTGTTACATGATGGCACAAAGCTTTCCAATTTCCTAGTGACATTGATAATAACTTGATGAGATTAATCGTTGTGATGTATGTATTTTCATGAATATGTTAAAATTGTTTTAGGGTCCACGCACACATAAATGTATCAAGCCATACGCCATTTGTTCTTGCTTATAATGAGTAAGATGACTAAGGAGTGGGATTTCTCTCTCCAATACCTATTTGATGCTTTTGATGGAAATATAACGGAATTTACATTTCCTTAGAAAAATTAGGGAGAAAGATGTTGCTGCTGGTTACAGGTATGGAAAATAGATTCCCCTTTATAATACTGCATGTATTGTGGTTATTTCCAATAAATAAGATCTAGACCCAGTATAATTTTCAGAGGCAATCTTTCAATGGACCTAGAATGTATATCTTATGTAATGATTGCTACTAATAAATTTAAAAAGAAATGTAGGTTTAATGATTATGTCTTCCTCTCCCTCCTCAATCTCTCTCTATCTCCTTCTTCTT
Source organism: Pinus taeda (assembly GCA_000404065.3). NCBI lineage: Eukaryota > Viridiplantae > Streptophyta > Pinopsida > Pinales > Pinaceae > Pinus > Pinus taeda. Next base: position 13,724 of record APFE030685630.1, read on the forward strand.
CTTCCCCTATTCCCCTCTTTCTATTTCACCGTCCTCCTACAAGTTTTAAAATTTCCAAAGTTATTTAATGCATATAGATTCTTAGGAAAATAGAAATTAGATAACAGTGCACACACTCCAAGCACAGTAAGAATCACTGTGGAAACCCTTTGCCGAGAATGCCAACAAAACATAAGGCCACACCTCTCTATTTTTCAATGTAGTAAATTCACCATTTTATTTGAAAAAGATCCATAAAAGGAGGATGAAACTAAATTATATCATAGTGTCCCAAATCCCCATGAGGAAAAACTCTGAAAATAAAAAGAATATAAGTATAAGAGCTAAGTGGGTGATGATATAATGGGCCACAAGGAGTGTAGTTGCTGCATCAACTATCCAAGACCATAAATTTACCATATGAAGTTTGCTTTTGGGTTCTATTTATCTTCTTGGAAACATCATAATAATATTTACAGAAAGGGAGAACACAGACTAGACGATTCCTTCAATTTCTACCCCGATTGCAATGAAAATATTAGAAATGTTGTTTATGACTTGAAACATGTCCCAAAAGTTCAAGGATGAAATTTATTTGTAAATATGGATACAAGGTAAAATATGATTTTGAGATGGTGGAAATATCAAATGATTATTCCTTAAACTCTTGATTTTTTACTGCTCCTTATTCATATTATTTCCTTTCTACCCATCCTCCCTTCTCCTCTTCTTTCTCTTTCCTTTCTATTCATCCTTTCTCGCCTGGTTCTTTTATTATCCCCCTCTTCCTATTGGGTTGTCCCCTCTTTCCTACTCCCTGCCACCATCTTTTTCTCTTCCCCCTCTTTCACTTCATCACTTCTTCCTCTTCCTATTTTACCCAAATTATCCTTCACTTTTTCTTGATTCCTCCTTACGCTTCATCTCCTTCTAATCCCTCCATTCCCTTTCTATTCATCCTCTTTTTTCTACTCCCATTTTGAGATTCCTCCTTGCTTCACTTCTTTTTTGATATCCCATTCTTCCTCTTCCTCTTCCATCCTTTATCTTTTTTCCTCATGTTCTTCCCCACCTTATTCCCCCTTCTTCCTTCCTTCGATTTTGTCTTCCTCTTTCTCCTTCACTTCTACATTTTCTTCCCTCACTTTCCTCTTGTCTTGACTCCTCTACTATTTTTTCCCTCTTTCCTCCTTTCTCCACTTCCTTGAGAATTGAATAAATCCCAAGGTTATGTTTTTCCACTTCCTCCTATTTTCCTTTCTCTTCCTCCTCAATTTATACTCAACCTATTTCGAGAGTCCTCTTTCCTCCTATTTTTCTTTGACCTCCCCTAATTTCTTCTCCCCCCCATCTTCACCATCTTCTCATCCATCCTTCCTTCTTTTTAAGTTTCATATTCTTCTTTCTCTTTATCTTCCATATTACCTTCCTCACTTCCCTCTTGTATTCTCTTCTCCCCCCTCCATTTCATCTCCTCCCTCCTTTCCCAATTTCCTTGAGAATGGAATATTACCCAAGACTATATCTCCTCCTACTCCTACCCTTCCATCTTACTTCCCCTTCGTTTACTCCTCTTTTTCTACTTCTCCTATTTTTAGATTCCTCCTTCCTCCTCTTCTTCTACTTCTTATTCTCTTCTTTCTCCTTCTCCTCCCCTTCTCCCCCCTCCTTTTGTCTTCTTTACGTTTTCCTTCCCCTTTCTCCTTCTCTTCCATATTCCATTCCCTCACTTCCCTCTTCTCTTCCATTCTTTCCTCACTTCCTTTAGAATTGTAGAACATCCAACGCTATGCCTTTTCATATGGCTGAGTTATATTTTGAAGGTAATAATGTTGGAACAAAGATCTATCTTGAATATATTTGTGTATTGTGGATTGCGTTACTTGTTGTAGTTTATTTTGAATATTTCATTCCTAGGTCCCTAATTATGTACTTTATTCTTTGCCAAGTCCCTAATTATTTACTTCCATGGTTATAGATATGAATTCAAGCGGATTTGAATCTAGAGGTCATGATAATTAAAACAAGAGAAAGGGTAGGGAAAAATAACAAGGGATTTTTTTTTTTGTAGACACCAAGGAAGGAAAAACAAAAGGTGAATAATGATCACCTATGAGATATATTTGTTTATTCACAAGTGTGGAATCACTATAAATGAAAATCCTTCGAATTTACAATGAAGAATTAAAATATGCGTCCAAGAATGTTTATAAAACAATTATGGAATATTACAACCCTTGTATGAGGTGATTAAGTGTTTTAAAAAACTTGTATGTACTTAGACTTAATCATATATTGATTGTGATATGACTGAGAACGAGGGGTTATAAGGTGAGGAGGGAATTGGCACCAGTTCAACTAAGTTATGATGTTAGATTCATTTCTTTAATTTAAGTGTTTGTATATATATTTTTATTCAATGTTGTAGACAAAGTCAAAATTTCCCCTGTGGTGGTGGCTTACTAGTGGTAGGGTATTAGTTATTTACAAGTGTTACATCGTTATTTTATTATATGATAAAATATGTCTTCATTTTCAGTATGTATGTTTGGTTTTGTTTTGGCTCACATGGTGTGAAATTAACAGTGGCGCCTTACTAGTGGTAGGGTTTTAGTTATTTACAAGTGTTACATGGTTATTTTATTATTTGATAAAATATGTCTTCATTTTCAGTATGTATGTTTGGTTTTTTTTGGCTCACATGGTGTGAAATTGATTGAATGTTAGTGTGTTCAAATTTCAAAATTTCATTTACGAATACATATTTTGTTTCTCTCATGGTAACATGAGAAATCACTTACAAACTGTTGAAAAATGTGCAACAAGAAATGTTAAATTTAGAATGTGCTAAAAATAGACCTGCTAAAAATAGCATGTCCAAAAATAGCAGTTTGGCCAGTGAGGTCATTGGCCACATTGGGTGAGAGGTGAAACTGTTAAAAATAGAAGGTTCTAAAAAGAGCATTTCTGGGTCCATTCCTATTTATAGTAGTCCCTAGTCTATCCATAGGAAGTAAAATTAATTTTGGTCTTAACAGCAGTGAGAAATATTAATTAATTAATTCTCCATGAGTTAATTAGTTAAGGAAAATCAAACTTGAAGTCTTTGTGAGAACATGCAATAATTTCTCCAATGATTGGGGAATGTGTTCTTGATTTACTCCTCTGATTGATAGAATAAGTATGGGTTCTATAATGAGAGAATCAGTTGACTTAGTTCTAACTAGTAAAGTCCAGTTAGATTATTTTAACAAGTTGTTAAAATAATAAAATATAGTTTGTTAATGCTTGCATGCATGTGACACCTATTATTTTAGATAACTGAGAATTCACTCATGGATAAGTGTTGCATGTCAGTTCTGTCAGAGATCCAGTTGAGATAAGATGTGGGATAGTGTACTATCAGATGCTTGGATGTTTCTAGTAAGTATTCCTTCCATGGAGAAGGATCTATTATAGGAGATTGGAGGACTTGTGGCCTATATATTGAGGTCTATGCAGTCCATGGTTTTCATCTTCTGATTGAAGATCATCAGGATCTTTTGAGTACAGAGAGAGCAGGATAGCTATTGAGTTGATTCTTTTTGTATGTTGAAGAGGATTTCCACTTGATTGATAATACATGGTTGGGGCTTTATGTTGGTGCTTTCCCCTGGATATATCCTGTGTTATATGTGATTGATTCCTTCTTATCAGTTATATGTGTTCTTATTGATGTTTCTCATGGTTGGTTAAGCTTCCGCTAAATTGTTTGTAGAAGTAGATCAAGTGTTTTACTTTAGTACATTGCATTACCAGGTGATCTATAGGTGGGAAATTTCTACATGGTATTAGAGCTAGCTGATTTGTAGAAAAAGTTCTACATTGTATCAGAGCTAGTTGATTTGTAGAAAAATTCTACAAAATTCTACATGGTATCGGAGCACAGGGTATCAAGGAGAGAATAGTATAATGAGAGGAGATTTCAAAGTTTTGAGTTTTGGGCCGAGAGTTTGCAGAGCAGATATGAAAATTTCTGTACAAAATTTTCAAAAATAAATAGCAGATTTGGATTCTGTGCAGAAAAATACCCAAAAAAAATCGGTTGAATTGGAGTTGGGATGAGGGAGATATCGCTGATTTAAAATCATTTTTTTTTCTTAGAAAATTTCACAACGGCAGGAAAGTGGAAATAGATTAGTGTGCTAGCCAAGAATCTGT
>APFE030685639.1:0-23000 GCA_000404065.3 Pinus taeda
TTTTCCAATAACAATCATTTTCACCATCACTTCAATTTTTTAACTAATATTTCTAATAGTCACTAAATTTTCCTTTAATCAATATTTTGTATCATCACTAAATTTTCTTTTAACCAATATTTCTAATCATCACTAAATTTTCTTTTAACCAATATTTCTGACCATCACCAAATTTTCTTTTAACCAATATTTCTAATAATCACCAAATTTTGTGTAATCGAGAAGCGAAGGATAAATTACAATGAAATTGCGTCTGCATTATACAATAAACAAATAAAAAACCATCCCTATTAAGATCCAAAACTATGAAGCAATCATTAGGCTTATAGTTTTCTAAAACTTGCAAGCTAACACTAACATGGTCAAGTCTAATTTGATATCATTGAGGCTCTCGAGTAAATTTCACTATGCTCATATGTCCTTGATCTGTTAAAATTTGCACCATTAGTGGTGCTCACTATTTTAATATTCTCAGGAGGAATAATCATGTCCATGTCCTCCACTTTATGCATTCCTTGGAAGAATCCCTTAATAAGTTTCAATTCCCTCAGCCTTCCTTCATTTCTACTATCAATTTCTTGGTTCAGGTAATGTTCATCGGATTGATCTGAGCATTGTTGGGGTAAGTCCATGGTTATTTCATCCTTACTTTCAACCTGTAAATAAATGCCAATCAAACATTAAGATGATTTTTCCTTAACTCCATTGTTAATTTACATTCCAAATTCCAACGAGATCAGACACTGGAAAATTAAGTTCTTGATGAACATGAATTCTTTCTTGAAGTTTTCAATAGCTTTTAGATACAAACCACATTGTAATTTATACTAAAAAGTGCCCATAAATCCCAAAAGAGAATGTAAGTTTAGCAGAGAACTTGTAGATTTGGAAGAACCATCATGGAATATCGACCTGATCAAGTCTGCGATGGACTACTATCATAAGAATTTGCAAATAAATGTGAAACTTGACCCTCGTAGTTATCCAAGTTAACCTCTTTATCTTGGTCTCCTTCATTCCATTATTTCACTTCCTAGCAGGATTGAGCATGGCTTCCAAATTCACCCCATTAATGCAAAGTGTGATTAAGATGTACCGTCCAGGCCCGACAGTTAAGCCCTTCTTTTGAGCAGCAAGGAGATCTGCCCATATTGGATATTCTCTTCCTATAAACCCTTAAAAGTTAAGTCTATAGTCCATGATCTCCTCTACTTGGAACAAACATAGTATTGGCCTCGTCAATGCTCTTTAGCAGCATTTTTGGGTACATGTATTAGAAAATTACATTCATCCTCCCTGTGAGAAGTTCAAAGCTGGTGGTGAATGGGGGTGCAATGTGGACAGAAATGTAGACCACATATGCAATAAAACCTAAAATATCAAGTGTCTTCAGCCTGTAATTATGGGCTAACTCGAAAAAAAATAGAAGTCAACAGAGACGGAAAGGGTGCAGCTGGCCATGTCAACAAGCACAAGGAATCTATAATCGAGATAAGATCAATGTTGAGTTACAATTCAAAATAGTGATGGACTATGTTGCAACTAATGCAATCCATTCAAATCCCAAGCATGACAATATTAGAATAACAAAACCCATTGCAACTTTCTCAATGCCTTGGATAAAGAAATTCTCCATGAAAGAAAAATTGTTCACAGGTATCTGGACCCCACCAGAGCTTTCTAGAATCAAAATTTAATTCAAATCCTCCAAACATGTCTTTGAAAGTCTCGCTGCAGAGCTTGCCCAATTGATACAATTTTTACAAAACCCCAAAAACAACAATGGGGAAAATGTAGATGATTTATGGCTTCAATGGGGAAAATCCATAGTGTCTCCATGGCTAAGGAGCTCAAGGACTTCATCGCCAACAAAAAGCACTTGCTTGGCCGCAACCCCAACTTCGACTCCAACACCATTTATCTCCCTATTGGCCACACTTGTGTGGTTCTACCCAGAGGATGAAGTCCTACCTCAGAGGCTCTTTCTTAGAGGTTACGAGCCTCTTCCTCACCGAAACTATTATCTTGCAATGCCTTCGAGTTATTGAGATCCATTTCCTTTTCATCATACCATGTGGAAAACACTGCATGATTCCTATGTCATTTGGACTGCATATTCCTGTAAGAGTTACTCATTCCTCATCTAGAAGAAATACCTAAAGGCCTTAATGATTGCAAATACTACTTCGATCCTGAGGGGAAAGAGAAAACTAGATGGTTAGATAGCGATGGATATGAAATAGATTACTCCATTGACAAGGTCTTGAAAATGAAGAACAATACAATTCGAATTGGACTGGAGATTGGGAGCGGAACTTGAACTTTCACCATGAGAATAAGGGAGTGAAATGTGACAACTGTTACAACTTCCATGAACATCAATGGGCACTTCAAAAGCTTCATTTCTTCTAGAGGGGTTTCCCACATGTATATCATTTTTCTCAGAGGCTCCCATTCTTTGATAATACCCTTGACATTTTTCATTCCATGCATGTCTTGAGCTATTGGATCCTGATAGAGCTACTAGAGTTTATATTGTATGATATCAATAAGATTTTAAGTCCGAGAGGGTGTTTTAGCTTGATCATTTTTTCTGAACTGAATAACAATTGAAGATCCATGTTCCTATGCTTAGGAATCTTGGCTTTAATATGCTGAAATGGTACATTTCACATAATTTGGACAGAGGGACTGAGGTTAAAGAAATATGGATCTCTGCTCTAGTGGAGAAGTCACTGAAGAGGGATTGAGATTAATTAATAGGAATTTTTATATGCACATCCAAGTTGAATGAGATGTGAGTGATGTATATTTTTACCTTCAAAACAACTAAGCATTCCTGCATGTGATGTCTTCATCTATTGCTTTATGGGAGTAAACAAGCATTCTGTAAATTAACCGGTTTCATATGCTATGGTATGTTTTCCACTTCTATTTTAAGGTCCTTAGTCCTTAGGTGGGTAGTCATGGCCCTTCATAGTCACTTGACCATGGACACATGGGCAGTGAATCTAATGAGAGGGATATCTTAACTTCTGTAGAAGGAAAGAACGAAAGAAGGGATAGGTTAATTATTTTAATATAGGTTTTTATTTCATAAGTGGTGTTGCTTTTTCATTAAAATATGGCACATTTTTTTATAGAAACAATGATGGATGATGTCGCAACTAATGAAATACATTCAAATCCAAAGCATAGAAATAATCGAATAAGAAAACCCACTAGACATTTATGAATGCCTTGGATAAAGAAATCCTCTGTGAAACAAGAAGCCTTCGAAAGTATCCAAATTCTTCAAATTACTCAACCAAAATAAGACAACCAAATTGAATATGTTGATATGAATTATGCACATTGTTTGGGATCTGAAATGGCCTTCCCAAACTAACGTTCTTCAGATACAATACTTCAAGAGAATATTACACATATTGTAGTTTGCAGATGCACATCTAAGATGAATGAGTTATGAGTGATGGATATTTTTAACTTCAAAAAAACTAATCATTTCTACATGTAATGTATTCAAGTACTGATTTATGGGAGTATACAATTATTCTACAGATTAATTGGTTACATATGATTTGATATGTTTGTTACTTCTAGTTTAAGGTCCTTTCTCCTTATATGGCCAGTGATTATCCTTCTGAGTCACCTAAGAGTGAACACAAGGGTAGTGAATATTTAAGTTAATGAAACAACACAAAAAAGGAGTGTTTTATGACTAGATTCTGAAACTTGTACCACAACTAACCGTATAAGAATTCCTAGGCAAAAGGAGATGGGTAGTGAAGATCCTTCTTAGTCACTTGACCATGAACACATGGGCATTGCCTCTAGTGAGAGGGGCCTTTCTACTTTTGCAAAAGGAAAGAAATGGTTCGTTAGTTATTTTAATATAGATTCTTATTTTATAAGTGATCATACTTTTAGTTAAATTATAATCTCTTACATAACCTTTCGAGGATATTTCACAAGACTAGTAGTGATATGAATCTGAAGATAAATTGTTCAAATGGGTAGCTCTCTCAGGGTGAAGGATGTCAAAGTTTTATCATGGTTAGTTTCATAGTTCTTGCATTTATTGTCTTTTTGTTAATTGATATTTTGAAGTAAACATTGTGCATTCGTAAATGTGTTTTTATGTTTAAATAAGCCTATGAAAGCCTAAAATTTATATATTTCTTGCCAACAACTCAATTCCAATAGATTGGAACCTCAAACATCTCAAGATAATGGGATATATATTTTTCATGTAGTGAAACATAAGAAGCCTAAAACTACCTTCCCTAAGCCTTTTATACTAAGGACTGTAGTAATGAAGAGTTCATTTTGATTACATTGAAGTCAACAAAAGTGAATTGATTAAATAAAAAGTCTAATTTTGAAACATTTATTTGTTTGGTGTGGAAAACATAAAATTTATATGTGTTTTCTTGCAAGAAAAAAGATTGTTGAAGGAAGCAAGTGTGACCAAAAAGGCAGAGGAATCTATAGCTCATAAGGGAAGCTTACCAGTTTTCTTAGCTTGATCCATTACTAGTGTGAACAAAACAAGGGTATAATTTCCTCTGTTAGATTTAATATATGTTAGGAATGGCTTCAAGATATGCTCTATTACCACTAGAAGTTGCTAATATTATGTTATTTGTTTTTTGTAGTATAAGGGTAAGTATCCATGGCTTGAACCATCAAAATCTAAAAATGATAAATTCGAAGCTATTACAAAAAAAATCATTGAAACCTGAAAAAAATGGTGAGTCCTTTGTTTAAACTTGGTGTTTGTGCACTTCATCCTATAAGGTTTTTATCGACTCCAGATTTCATATGGTGACTTCTTATTTATTGTAGAATAGAGTGAAACTCAAGTAGGTAGATGTCCCAAAATATTTCAAGGAAAGACCTCTTAGTGATCTCTCTTTTGATTTTTGACCTCACTTTTGTTTGATTGTCATGACCTTAAAGTATTTACTATTTTCTTAGCATGTGCAGTTGGAAGATAAAGAAGAAATGAAAAATTCTTTAGTTAAGACAATACACCATGCAATTAATATACCATTTTTTAGACAACCTTTCGAACCTCAAAGGTATTTCTATATTGCACTGTTTATTTCTCTTTTATATGTTGTAGAAAAAAAATCGATTAAATGGAACAGATAAGTTGATTTACCAATGTAATTCATAAAAATGGATGGAATTAAATATAAAGGGAAATGAGTCGTATTTTTCCTATATGTTAGCTTGGAAAAAATGGATGTTGCAATGTACCGACAAAATTCAATTATGGAAATATAATTGATTAAAATATGTTACATGCATCCAATAAAGCATTAAAAAAATCATATCAAGGGAAGTGAATCACTTACACAATTTAAAAGAACCCTCATTAGAGTTACTTTGAGATCTATGGTACAAGCAATTTATTGTAACCAAAATCTTATTCTAAGTGTCTATCAAACATGTTATACAGTTATACAATTGTTAGATCCCAAAGATTGAAAGATTTTGTAGATATTCTTAGTATTTTAAATTTCATAACATATCGCATCACTCTTCATCTATGCTCTTTTTTCATATGGTACGACATTTCCTTTGCAACATTTAGTGCAATTCCTAGCTATGCACATAATAGTTATATAAAGATTGAAAATTTTCATTAATGGATATATAAAAGCAATTATTTTAGATGCAGTTTCATTACACAAAATGATTTTTTTTTGTTGGAATCAAGTAATATAATCTCTAAAGATATTGTGATTTTTTGTTGTTTAAAATGAAAATTTGAATGGACAAATGGATTTAGCACCCTGAGGGATCTTAAAGCACTTGAATTCTACAAATTGAGCATCTTATGATAATTAAAAATATCTACAAGATTTTGAGCAAAATTCACCCAAAAAAAAAATCTAGAAAAGGAACAAATTCATTTATTATTTAGACGACACTATTACTTTATTGATATCTAATTATTATTGCATTTATTAATTAGCTATATTTTAATTTGTGAAGAGGAATGCTTATTATTTTTCTTAATTAAATTAAATCTATATAAATTATATACTTAATTTAAATAAATATATTGTTATAATGACTTCACATTTTATTATTAACTAAATTTATATAAAAAAAAGTTAAAAATGTTAGATTTGATAAAAGTTATCTTAATTAAGAGTGCCTCCACATGACTATATTTCCAACGAGCTCTTTTATCTATAGTTTGGTTTGTAAAGGAAAATATTTAATAAGAGAACACTACTTTTGGGAAGTGAAGTATAGGAAAATTGCTAGCTTTTGGGATATTTTTGGCATCAATTTCCCAAACTTTATTGAAGAACATCTTCAAGATATGTTCCATCCTATGCAATATAAGGGAAATTTTTGTTTGTCTAATTATTGGAAAAACATCTCATTAGAGACTAATTATTGTTGATGTCAATCTTCCTAATCTTAGGACATCCCTTTATTAGACCAAGTTCTTGAAAATTCAAGAAAACTTTTCTACATCAACAAATCCACTTTTCTAAAGATCTAAATGAGATTCGTTGGGGACATAAATCACATGATTATTTCACCATCAAATAAATTTACTTCCTTATGATCAATCATACTCACACTCTGAATCAATAACTATGGTCTAAAATCTGGTGTCAAAAGATTTGGACTAGGATAACGCATTTGTTCAGTTTCTCTTCCATGAAAAAACATTGACCTGAGATAAGCTTCTCTATGGCTATGTTGGTCACTGAATCTATTCCTTATGTTGCACCAAGAAAGAAAATCATGACCATATTTTCCAACAAATTCTTTAATTTGTAATTTGCCTCTTTCCCCATTCCACAATCCCATTATCAAATGCTATTAGATTATTGCACCTGGATTTGTCCTCTAGATTCTCTGGAAAGAACATAATCAATGTACCTTCCACAAATATCAAGACTCCATACTCTCTATTTGGAACACCTTTCTTCATAATCTCAAAGAAACAATCCTTATCTACAATTGGTTGATGTTGGGCTTGAAATTCCAATGCACTGAGGAAGCTATTCTTGTTTTTGTCAATCTTCCCTCTTCCCTTTCTAAACTCCTATACCCCCTATCTCATTAACTCTCTTGTAATCCTTTAATTGTTATTCCCCTTCTCTTAATTTTGTCAAACTAAACTTTGATGGTGCCTCCATGGGAAACTCTACTCCTGTAGGCTACATGGGAGTACTTTTCTCAAAAACATGAGACAAAATTCATTTGTATTTGGTTTACACTGGCCACAACACAAATAATGCATTATAAATCATAGTGGTTAAAATGGGGTTGTGATTTATCTCCACCCTTAATTTATCTTTCCTAATCTTTGAAGGTGACTCTCATCTTATCATTTCCATTATTACTAAGTTTCTTTATGAATCTTCATTCTCATAAAAAAACTCCTTCCTTTAATTTATACTACCATTCCCTCACGTATATGAATATTAGGTAATCGATTTATAGATCAATTAGCCAATGAAAGTTGTGCTACACTATATATGTTTAGCCATTATTCTTAATCTTCCTTCCCCTTTCATTGTTAAAATAGGAATACCAAGAAATAATATCTCAAAATATCAATACCATGTTTTGAGTGGCAAGAAATGAAATAAATGTAGTTGGGATATAGTTATTTTTTCCTTTACATCCCCACTGAGTGTAATTTTTTTTTAGCAAGGACTCTATAACTCAACAAGGTTGTTATTTTTTTATTCTTTTAAGTTTACCCATAAATGGGGTAGAAATGTTTTTTGGCCTTTATTTGTCTTTGATCTATTTTTTTATGATTAGTTTTTTGGTGCTAATAACAATTACAAATTTATAAACATGTTCTTTCTTATTTCTTCTTGTGTTGAGGTTTCCTTAGTTGTTGATACATACAATCAGGTAAATTTCCTTTTCTTTAAAGTGACATTCATGAGAAAAATAGCCTAAAAAAAAATAGTGAACAACATACATTCAAAGAAAACCATCAAAGAAACAATTTAACAAAGTGTTTTAATGAAGGAGTTCACCCCTCCTAGGCTACATCTCCTTGGTCTAGCTTCGATGGCTTGGGCCTCTATATTAGTCCAATGAGGAAAAAAATTGTTTTACAAAGCTCTATGTCTCCTGATACCTACACCAATGTGTTTAGAAAGCCCCAATTAGCTAAGAACACCTCTTTTTGAGCTCGATTCTGTCGAAAATTGACTTCTCTATGACTCAATCAGTGTTTTCCTAGAAGAGCTCTCCTAAATCTGGAATGACTCTAGATAGCGCGCTAAATTTTGTGGTAGGAACAAATTTGGGGGCACCACTAAATCCACCAACAAATTAATCTCAGAGTTAAATTGCACTTAAGAAATATTTAAAACTAGATTAGCTCTACATCCCGTGATTAACTCTAACTGTAACCATTATGTCTCGTGGTTTAATGAAATGTTCACATGCGATAACTGTCATAATAATTTTTCTGACCGGAACCGTCAAAGCCAACTGTTTGATGTCGCGATGTTAACATTCACATGTACAACGGTCAGATCTTTGGTTTGAATAGTCATTTTTCATAACCGTAACCGTTGTAGTTTGTTGTGTTGCGTTAAAATGGGGGGAGGATTGGTTTGCGAGGTGGCCCTCCCATAACCATCAACCCCATTTCTGTTACATTTCAAATATAAAATGTGAACATTATGGTTAAGAACCATCCGATAGAGCAAGTTATCAAGGCATAAGGTTTGTATTCGAGAGGTCATGGGTTCGACTCCGACTTTTGCTAATATATTTTTCACAATTGTATAGACCTCCAATCGGACCTTTGGTAAGTGCCACATGTCTACCTCCGAGCTTTCTATCTGGCATCCTTCCATTGGTCCATAAATCCACCAATAGAAATGAGACAACACACCCCTATACAAATCAACCAAACAATGCCACTTGTCTATCCCTGATTCCTCATTGACCAATGTTGACCATGCCTAGTCACCTGCGATGTCAGTAGTATGGACTGTTGACTATGCAGTGACTAGGAATCTTTTTTGCAAATGTTTCTTGTTTAGCAAAGCAATCAGAACACAATAAATTTCTCATACGAACTCGGTTTTTGACAAAACGAGTTGTGTTAGGATCATTTTTTGAGAGGGATGCGATTGTTCAAGTTTCAAGCCATTCTAAGAACATGGATTTTTTAGGTAAATATTGAGCACCTGATCATTCCTCCCCACTATAAGCCTTTTGGACCCCAAAAGACATTGTCAATTATTTAGCATGTGAGGGTAAAACTCCCTCACCTTATCAGTCTACAACCATTTGGCTTTAGAAGGACTTTGTCCCTTGAGTCCCACTCTAAGGTATTCGACAACCCCTCTCTTCGAAGTCCTGGTCCTTTCTCAAGTGTGAGATCTTGTTGAAGTTCATCAAGATATTCTCACGAGAAATAATCTATCAATGGCAGTTGAACATGCTCTCCTTGATCATCAATCAAAGGAGGCTGAAAATATCTCAAATTATCAACATTAATAACAGAGTATATTTGTATATAAGGAGGCAAATAAAGATTAAATGCATTGTTACCAATCTTTTCTAGGATTTTAAAAGGACCATAATGGATTGGCTTAAGCTTTTTACCTTCCCCTTCAAGTCTCTCTTTGCTAATATATAACCAAACTTTGCCACCAACTTGAAATTTGTGATCAACCCGGTTTTTTTCATGCCTTGCCTTGTAGCCGCTTTGAATTTTCTCAAGCTGTTCTTGCATTATATGATGTATCAACTAAATTTTCTCTATGAACTTACATTCCTTATCAATGTGACTATGACCATCAATGGCGACATACTTCTCAAAGATGAAGTCCAATGGTGATCTTAGTAACTACCCATAACATGCCTAAAATGGTGATGTGTTTTTGGAAGAATGCTTTGCCCTGTTGTATGCATGTTGTATGTAATGAAAATTTTCATCCCACAATTTGGGATGTTTACTGCAATATCCTCTAATAATATGAATAATTGCTGGATTGACCACGTCGGTTTATCCATCTATTTGTGGATGAAAGTTTGTACTCTTCTTTAACCTTGTGTCCATCATGTCCCACAAATTTGACCAAAAATTCCCACGAAATCGAGAATCTCGATCACTTATACTAGAAGTAGGAAGACTAAAATGAACCCAAATGTTTCAGAAGAAAATATGAGTTGTTTGCTCAACTGTAATTTTATTTCTACATGGTGTTAGTATGCACATTTCTATGAACCTATCTACAACTACATACATGTAATCATGACCTTTCCTTGAAAATGAAAGACCTCATACAAAATCAATTGAGATACTCTCCCATGGATGTGAAGGTACCGGAAGTGGAGTGTAGAAACAAAGTTTCCTATTTGTAGTTGTACTTGTATCACATAAAGAAAATTGCCTTATGAAACAAGAAACATTATCCAACATGCATGGCCAATAAATATACCTTTGAATATTTGCTATTGTTTTACCTACACCAAAGTATCCGGCAATCAATAAAGTGTGCACTTCCCTTATGATATTGTTTCTTTCTACATGTGGAATACAAAACTTTCCCATGTGATACAACAAATTGTTATGTACATGATAATCCAACTCTTCAATTTGATTTCCTTGACTCAAGCTTACATATACTACTTGAAAGTCACTATCATTTGCATATTTTTCTATGTGACTTTCATGAAAAACAAAATTATGCTTGAGTATAACAGATGAATTTAGAATAGGCCTTGAAAGCATATCAACTACCTTATTGTAGATTCACCTTTTATACCTGATAACCAAATGAAATTGTTGTAGAAAACCCATCAATCTGAAATGTCATGACTACTCCAACTTTGACTATGATTGTACGCATTGCAATGGTTGATGATAGGTATGGATGATGGTCTACTTCCCCATCAAATAGTGTTTACATTTCTTAACACTTTGTACCAATGAATAAAGTTCTCTGTCATATGTGGGATAGTTAGTTACAACTCCATTAAAGTTTTCAAAATGAAATCAAATGGGCTTACCATGATGCAATAGAACGGCTCCAATGGCATAGTTGCTTGCATCCATTTGAATGTCAAATCGTTGTCTAAGACCCGAAAGTGCCAATACTGGTGTTGAACTTATCTTTTTCTTCAAAGAATAAAATTCTTTTTGTTGTACATCTCCCCAATGGAACACTTTCTTGACACTTGTCAATGCATGTAATGGAGCTGCAATGGAAGAGAAATTAGCAATAAAATTTCTCCAATATTGTGTTGCCCCTAAAAAGATTCTTACCTCTATAACTGTATTGGGCTTGGGTCAATTCAGAATGACCTCAACCTTAGAGGGGTTTATCTTCATATCACCTCCACCAACAATGTGTCCAAAATACACTAAACAAGTCATGCCAAATTAACACTTCGACATCTTTAAAACAATAATTCTTTTCTCAAGACATCAAGTACTTTGTTTACATGAATGATATGTTAATCTCTTCACTTGTTAAATATGAGGATATCATCTAAATAGATAATGAAAAGGTCATCTAGAAATGGTATCAATGCATCATTCATTACCCTCATGAAAGTAACTAGAGCATTTCTAAGACCAAAAGGCATAACAAGCTACTCAAACAGTCCTTATTTAGTTTTAAATGTGGTTTTCTAAATGTCTTATTCAACTATCCTAACTTGATGATAACCACGTCATAAATATAAATTAGTGAAATAATTTGCATACCTAAAATAATCAAGAAAATAATAAATTCTTAGGAGTGGATAACAATTATTTATAGTGAGTTTGTTCAGTGCATGGAAATCCACACACATGCACCAAGTTGCATCCTTCTTTGGCAGCAAGACAATGGGTGAACCACATGGCGGAGTAGATGGGCATATGATACCTTTATCCAACAATTCTTGAATTTTATTTTTGATTTCCATGCTCTCCATAATAGACATGCGACACATGCCAATGATTGAAAGTGGAACATCCTGTTGCAACTGAATCTCATGCTGAATTCCCCTCTTGGGAGGTAACCACTTTGGTTCCTGAAAGATCTCGTCATGCTTGCTTACCACATCAAACAAATAAATTTCAATTTATCCTCACAACCTTCAAAATATTCATAATAAATATCATTATTTTTCTTGATCATGAGAAGCAAAAAAATTTTACGTGCATTCACTAGTATATTCATCTGCCCCACATTAACCATAGAAATCTTCAGCTTTTTGCAATGGGCTCTCACTATGTACTCCACCCCATTCTTGAGCAACATGTACTTGTTTTCATGGAGATAAAATATTTCTTTTCTATCATACAAGTAAGGACTACCCAAAATGATTCTTGACATGTCAAGTGGAACTACAACTAACTCAACCTCATCAATCAACTTTAAACTAATGGTGAACTTGAATAAACACTTCCTTGTAACCTGTAAGTTTGCATTGGTAACTATCCAACCCAATGGATATGGCTTATGATGAGGTACAGTTTCAAGGTTTAGTTTTTTAACTAAGTCTTCGTATGATTTGAAATCACTCTTACATGAAACAACTCTATTCTTGACTCTTCATTTAGAGTGTTGTTTTGACTATGTGATGAAATAGTTATTGCAACAATTTCTTTTCCTTTTGTAACCATGGCTAAAATCTTGGTCTCATCACCAGAATATGAACCAAGGTAATGTTGTGTGGTAGCGATCGTCTTTTGTTTTCCCTTATTGCTTTGTTTCTTCAGCCTTAATTTGAGATACAATTTCCAACCGTGGGCTTCATCATGCCCATATTTGGAACAATGTTTTCATGTGATTTTCTCACCTTCTCTCTTCACACTTTCATTCTTCCTTCCCTTCCATCTGGCATTGCAGAACAAATCACACCAATAGAGCTAAACCCAGATTGCATGGAACATCCCACAGTTGATAAAATCATGGACACACATATCCATAACACTCGCCAATAGAGGATCCAACTATATCGAGTTGTCGAAGCATGCCAACTCCTTCGTGAGGGTAAGTGGTTCATGAGGGACCAGGTTCAACAGAAATTTCCTCACCTCATGGATGCTCTACAGGAAATAGGGAACATTGTTTCCTAAGGAGGGAGGACTGATCTTGGTGGATATTGGTGGCCACCCACATATTCCACCTATACCTCCATTCGGTTTCATTTGTTTCCTTATTTATTGCAACATTTACTATTTTTAGTAGTTTTTTGTGTCCTCAACATTCGGAGATGTTTTGACCCCCTAAACGGTGTTTTTGTTTTATGTATGTAGCATATATTGCAAATCCTTTATTACTTGAAGAGATATTTCCAACAAGGTATTGTACATGCGAAATGGAGATAATATGACCAAGCTACGACCTCGGGAAGTTGGTTTCCCAACTAACCCCAACGAGACCCACAAAATCTTGGTGTTCCATCTCCTAGAGTTATTGTTTCTATTTTTTAGGGGTTTCCCTTGTTTCTCAATCATAAATAGGCCTTTGAGCCCCATTTTAATACAGTTCATAAGTATGTAGCTTCCACATCTTTTCTCAAAGATAAGCTATCATTGTCCCAACTAGTTTATTTCCATTATGTTTTGTAAGCATATTTTAGTAGTTGATATTAATGAAATGAAGTATTATTTATGTTGTATATTTGTATTTATGGTTTTATTTGTAATTTATCATGTTCCTTTTTAAATTTTATATCAAAGTGGCTAATAGATAACCCTATCAGGTGTTTCTAATGCCAAAGAGGAAGTGACATGTCCTTATTCCACCTTTCAATTGATAGGATCCATGTGAGTAATGATGGAGTGAAGGGGGAAAGGATAACTCCATGGTCAAGTGCCATGGTCAAAGGGACAACCTATGATTCCATACCTCATATTAGGTGTATAAATGTGAGGATGGGTCAATCATGGATGCATGAGTTAGCTCTACTTTTTCTTTTCCACCCCTCTATATACTTTCTTTTACAATTTCCTAGTTATTTCTTATATTACTTGTCAAAGATAAAGGATTATTTGTATGATGTATAATAGTTATTAATCCTTTTAGGATGGGGAGTTGAGTTTCCATTAGAACTACGACATGCAACGGTTACTGAGTCTTCTACGAGAAAGGGAAACATTGTGCCATGAACTAGGTGATGGCCATATGATAAAGGTAGAGCTTATCCTTGGGATTTCCCACATACTAATTTGTAGGTCATCATTTGCATTTTTATTTTTCTTTTATTTTTTGTGGCCATTATATGTTTGTTCCATTTATTTCAATTACATCGACCTCCCAGTGTGCATTTAGATTCCCTACTTAAGATATGAGGATGTGTGGATGAAAAATTCCAATGAACCAGTGGTTAGTTGACCCAAATAAGCAATGAAAAATAAGGGCTCGTAGTGTGCAGAGTGAAGTGATAAGTATGGAAAAGGGGTAGATGGGACCTGCTCTCTCAATCATGGATCTCTAAGTATTGCCCCTTCCTAAAGCCATGGGCCATTAAAGGTAGTCCCATTGGACTATGATAAAAATTAACCCCCCATTTAAGGTGATGGAAAAAGACTACAACCAAAACCCGTCTTTCTTCCAAGTCGTCCCACAATATGTCAAAATGCCCAAACAAAAACAAGTGTAGGCACTTGATTGCATAATGAATAAAGTATGTTTTGATCATAAGCCCACATTCCAACATGTGCTCCTAACAAATGGGTGAGGAATAATATGACTAACGTATATGGAGGACATATGACTAGTACATGATGTCATCCACATATGAATGGTGCATCTTTCTCAAGTTTCATATTTTATTCCTCATAGAAATATTTCAAATTGGCATAGTCTATACTCCATTTCGTGGTCTCTCTACATAAGCTCAGATTATGTCATTAAATGAGAAAAGTGTTTCCCTAATATTTTGAGTACAAAAATCTATTCATCACCATTGTCGGTTGAAGGCCACTTCTGTTTAATATGGTCATAGATAATGGTAAATATCTCATCCTATTTCTCTCCTCGAACTTGTAAATATCTATGTAAAGATAAAACATTCATGAAATGCAGGGTTTCTTTATTTTTTTCTACAAACGTTATGATATATGTATTCCCAGACCCTTCAGGTTCTTTAGTCTTCGGTCTGGAAGAGCTAACTATCCTAGAATGATAGTTGTGCTCTTGTACACATTTTCTTCACGTCAGCACAACGACAATTTCATTGTTTGCGGTATTATACGTAATTTACTATGTTGCCTCACGTTATAAGAAACAAGTTAACCATTTAGAGTTTATGAAGCCCTAATAATGCGTTATTTATAAATTATCATGGCATAACTTTGGTGCATTTAAGAAATTTAGGGAGGTCACAACATTGGTTGCTTATATATTGATATATTCTAGTAAGATTATAAAATTCCTTTATTTCAAAGAAAATGTTTAGTCAAAATTTTTGTTTAATATGTTACCATAGTGTCTTAGTTAATGCACACATGAGTTTTTCCCCTTCCCTTACAAACATTATTTCCCTATGTCATGTTCCTTCTACCCTTGCATTAGTAACAACATACATAGATAATTTATTACTTTGTTTATAAAGTTGAAATGATAAATTTCTTTACATAACATGTTTTTTTAGAAACTGTGGGCATAATCGGAGGAAGAATAATAGAGGAAGAGAAAGACTACTTCCCACATAAAACATGATTTTTGATTGATGGAAGATAGACAATGTTTGTATAATGTGTGTTTTTATATCATGAACACTTTCACATTTAGTAGTTTAGTTTGCAGCCCCAACATCATTACATACACAATTTATATTTCATTATACACTTCTTATATTTCAATATTCATAGTACAACATTATAGTCTCATCTTTGATACAGTTTGATACATATAACAGTTCTCTATACATGTTTTGTTCTCAATAAGGTATTTTTTTTACATCATTATGTTGGGTTCATGGCATGTATGCATGGAGGACTACATGTTGTTGTACATTTATGGTTGAGCTATGTACATATTGATTTTTATGGCTTATATATACATGATGCTAGGAGGCACAAAGATTTTTCTATGGTTATTTGTCTCTTTATGATGCATGCCTTTTAATGGAAAGGAAGAGAAGTACAAGGTGGATATGTGATATTTTTTTCTTTATATTTAATTTTTTATACATGTGCACGGTTCACACTTTTATGCTGGTTCTTGATGGATATGGTGTGGCATGAAAGCACAACAATGTTTTTAAATAAAAATATATTTTCGGGATATTCACTTTAGAGTTTCTTATTATTAAACAAACATTAGAAGTTGGGAAATAAATATAAGTGAACCATTTAATATTGAGGGGACCCACTTGTTTAAAACATTAATAATAAAAGTTAGATTAAATGTAACTCACGCTTTAGAACACTCCATTCACATAACACAATTTATCATAATTAAAAAATAATATTAAAAAACTTCCCAATTAATTGACCTTCTTAACTACATCCAAGGCATACAAAAAGGGATGGATTCTATGAAGGAAATAAAATAATACTCCAAGGAGAGTCATGCACCAACATTAATACCTGTCATTTTTTCTTCTAATTTTCTTTCTTTGAGTTAAAGAAGCTAATCTATTGGTGGTAAAAAACTTCTTTCGAAGGGGATACATGAACTAAAAAGAAAATGTATTTAGTTGTTCATATTTTAAAGTAAACTTGATTTTTTTTTGTTAATAAAAATTTTATTGATAAAAGGTCTAGCCTTAATAGCTAGTGCCAATAGCCCTTTATTTTGCAATGAAACCAAGCATATTTAATTATATGAGATTGTCAAGTCCTAATTTATCAAGATTGCTTGACAAAATATTCACATATGATTTATTGGCATTGTTAATATTTAGAATAAAGTCTTACAAAGGGTTTTCACATAACCCTTCTTTATAGATTAGTGTACTCACATGTTTTTTTATACAAGTCAGTGCTTTTTGCCACTCATTTTGCGTATACATTTTCTTGTTTTTCTCCATCATTTGTCATTGAGCATTTATTTTATTTATTTTTGAGCTAAATGTAAGCTATTAACTATGTTTTTGGAGTGCAGTGGCCTCCATATCACTATTTAGTGGGTTATCCAATAATCTTCCACTTCACTTTCAAATTGTTGTTATATATTTTACAATTTATATTTCACATTTGTTTTCATATTCCTATTTTTATTTCATTTTGTGTATTTTATTTAATCTTGTGTGTAATTGTAAATCAAACTATTTATATTGTAATTATATCTCTTAATTCCCTAAATTACTCCATCCTAAATTCAAGCATAAAGAAATTAGGCTTAGTCTGATTATCTCACTTGATTGGTGAGATTCAATGTGTTTATTAGAGAAAGCATAAAAGCTTCTCTCTTGATCAACATATTCAATTTCGCTAATCTGATATAAATATTTTACCTAAGGAACTTATGTATGCCTCCTTATATATTTAAAAATTTCATAGCTTGAAAAGTCCTAGAAAATATGTTACAATAAGCATATGGATATGGCCTATTTAAAATTGATTTTATGATCATTCATAAACCCTAACATCCATAACTAATATCTCCAAACATATTTTAAAACAAAGTATGGAATTTTTACCTAATATGCTACTATATGTCTCCATAGATCTCTAAATATTTCAGTCTAAAACATATAAGAAAATAAGTTATAGTGAGACTTCCAAAGTGGCCTGTTTGAAGCTAATTTAGGAGTATTTTGAAATCTCAAAAATTTTAGAGAAATAAATTTTGAAATTTTTACCATGGGTATATATATATTTCATACCTCTCTCAAAATTTCGTACTTTCAATCTTTTAAAAAAATATGTCCTAATAAAAACATAAAATTGACATGTTTGAAGTATATTTGAGGAGAATTTAGGAAGTCTAATTTCCTTTAATGTGCATGTCACCAAATATATAGAAAACTAATACTTGAAAATTTTTCCACATGCACATTATGATATTTCCTTCTATCTCCTTAAAAAATCACGGTCTAAAATATCTCAAAAGAAAAGTTACTATGAAAATGTGAACATGACTCATTCACTCTACAAACCACGTTTGTGCACCTTCGTTAAAACCCGTGCATATTAGATCTCTTATTTCTTAGATGGTATTCAAACCTCAAACAATGTTTATGCATATTCCAGCTTCTCTTGTGCATATTAGATCTCTTATTTCTTAGATGGTATTCAAACTTCAAACAATGTTTATGCATTCACTAATGCAATAGATTTAAAATAATATTAGATATCTTCTCATTCTTATGGTGTTAGAGGGAGTGAGATATACCATTGAAAAGGTCTTGGAATAATATTTTTGACTATATATCCTATGTTCTCATTAGATATAGCTATTTAGAGTAAAAATATCTTCAAATATAGGGTATCCAAATAAGGCATAAAAAATAGGCATCCAAACACTATTCATTACTTCCGAGTTCTCATCTTGGAACCTTTACCTTCGACATATATACTCTCCCATTTTCTTTGATATCAATCGAAACAATATTTACAATACCCTACACACAACATTCCCATTAGTTCTGAGGATACAACTCTATCTATGCACCAAAAGGACACATTTTTAATATTTAGTATGAAATCATATAGATCTCAAAAAACCTTAAATAAGGATTCATGAACATGAGACACTTATCTGGTTCTACTTGATTTTCCTAGTTTGAAATTGGATCTCACAAACCCTCACTATTTTTCAACCAACCAAAATGCTTCTGGTAAATATTTTCACTCAAAAATTTCCTTTACTCTAGTTTGTGTGTATCCATTGCTTGTTGCATACAAAATTGGTTGCATTCTAGCCATCCTCAACATGAGATTTCATGCGTAAAATTAGTAATTTTCAACTGGATACTTTCCCATAGCCCAGAGGAATGACTTGTAAATTTTCTAACTAGTGCATATACTTATGGAATTTTGGTTGTTCTACCAACTCACCTAATAAGTGGCTTCTTGGATTTGATATATATGTATATGAATTGTAGCTTATAAAAAAATTATGAGTAAAGTTTATTTTAACATGTAACACTTTCCACCTTTCCTTCTTTCACAATGTAAGTTTTTATTAATAGAAAAAACATAATTTCATCATTAAAATCTTTAACAAAATATCCATATTAAAATGTTTCAGCAATACATGTCACAACTAGATTTACAAATTAATATGTAAAAATAAAGTATTACAAATGAGCGCTGCTACCAAAATCATTTCATAATGACTTTAATTTGAACCGTGAGAAAAATTCAAATTTTGTATTAAGCATTTGTAAATAGGTTAGCTACCTAAAATGAATTTCTAAATCATATTTATACACTCATAATATAAACTCTGTATTATATATATTTATAACTATAAATTATAAATAAAAATATAAAAAAGATAATAATAACCTAATAATTCAAAATATTATATCAATTTACATTAAAAAAATATAATTTAAAACTATCTTAAGGCCATTGATATCCCAATTTCTTACATTGATAATCCATATTTAAACATGAAGAATGAAAAGGATAGATGATTTTTTTGCAGTCTTTACTCTCGAAGAGCATTTTCATAAAGTTTCAATTCGTTTTTTTTAATATTTATTAAATCTTAATACTTATACAACTAAATTTATATACTAAAGAATCAATTTTCTCAAATTTAGTCCACTTCAATCGTGTCACAATACATGTATAATACATCTTACTTTATGACGCATCTTATTTTGTGATTATTACCTTATATATTATTATATTATTTGAAAGTGAGTGGTTTCATCGCCGTCAATGTAAATGAAATAAAATAATACTTATACATTACCTATCTCATTTATATCTAAAGTATTAAACAAAAAAATGTTTAAGATTTAAAAAATAGCTAGTTATTTATCAATTTATTCTTTTCATTTTAATAAAGTAAAATGTTATCATTATATGAAATTTAATTTAAAATTAAAAAAATAACTATTTATTTACCAGTTTATTCTTTTCATTCTAATAAAATAAGAAAATGTTAGTATTATACTAAATATATTAAACCATTTATAGGAAACACATTGACGACCTACTAGTATTAAAAGCAGCACTATCAACACATACGCAGCTTCTAAGTCGACTTTGGTGGGAATCTTTTATAAAGCGTCAAATGTTTAATAAAACATCTTTTCATTTTAAGCTCATGTAAGCTTAGTAACTTTAGGGATTACTTCTGCTAAAATCTGGTAGTGTCCTCTAATAGCACAAAATATCTCTAGTGAGTAGGAAAGTATTAGGAAAGTATCTTTGAAAGTGTTTGATCCTATAAGTAGATGAAGTTTGTTTAACTATTTCTTCAGGGTTAAGAATTTATGAATTATGATTTCTTAAAGATGTGATGGTGTGGGTACAATTTTTAACAAGGGAGTCATTGTCGTGGCGGTAGTCCTTGTCGGTTTCCGGTTTTTGTGTAGTCTATAGTTGTTCTATATTTTCTAAAGGCCTTACACTTCAAAATAGGCATTAAAATCTACAGTACCCCGACTTTTTTAACCTGACTTTTAAAGTGAAGCTACTGGTTGTGGGTCCAATTTTTAACAAGGGAGCCATTGCCGTGGCGGTAGTCCCTCCCGGTTTCTAGTTTTTGTGTAGTCCATAGTTGTTCCATATTTTCTAAAGGCCTTACACTTCAAAATAGGCATTAAAATCTACAGTGCCCCGACTTTTTAACCTGACTTTTAAAGTGAAGCTACTGGTTCATCACTGCCGCTGTGAGAGGCATATTAGAACCGATTACACATTAAATTGTGGTTCCGTTTTATATTTCTATATTATCACTTGTAATTGTAAATTGAGTGCACCCTCAATGCCAACAGAATAAGTGTCGTGAAGATTCATTATTTAACGAATTAATTTAATGAATACCACCTTACGTTTTCCAAAGCTCCCAACACCTATAACACATTTAATTAATATGGCAAGTGATGGGGTTATGTTGATTTTTTCGATATGTAACTTCGTAATACATGGTAGCATTCCTAGTCTACCTTGGTCAGCTCGTATATTTTAAATGGTCTGGTTCGTTTTTCTCTTATAATTGATTATAAAATAGAGAGAGGTGAATTAATTTAGGAAAGAGAAAATTATAATATTAAGAAAACATGGATTGTAACAAATATAATTTTATTCTTGGTACATAGTGTAACAATCCGCTGGAAAATGGAACACAATAAAAACCGTGAATCAAGTGTAGGAATTTATGATTATATAAAGATTCATATATTAATCAAACCATCAACATTTACTAAAATTAACTACTAATTACTGTTCTTATTAAAATTTGACCATTATAAATTTTACAACCTGAGATGGAGCCCAAATCTCATGTGCATATAAACTCAAGTATATTACATGGTAACTGGACCAATTAGGAATAGACAGCTGGTATAACATAACAGACTTCAACAATGAACTGTCTATCATTAATATAAAAATTTTCGGAACATTTTATGTCCAGAGAAAGACAAAATATGCCTGTGACGCAGATAAAAAGCCATTATAACTCATTAAAGTATTAAAAAAAAAAATGGTTATTAATAAATATAAATCAATTTACCATTAATGAAACATACATGCTACAAACAGAAACAAATTAACATATTTCCTTTTAGAAATATAAATTCAAAACAAAATTGATTTAGTTTAAAAAAAATCTGAATTCTGGAATATAACATATATTACTGTAATGGGAAAAACGCACACAAAGGTCACAAAAGAAATGATAGTACCAGAATAAGTTATATACTAAATTATGAGTAGTAGAAAATAGACAGAGTCGACAACTAATCTCTAGCATTACTAGAATCTCATTTTAAATTGATGTCAGATACAAGCGAGAGTCATAAACATAGTCTACTAACACAGCGAATCAAATAATGCCATTAGGCCAGCTTGTGACCTGGCTAGAGATGGAAAGAAGGAACGGTTCAATCGTCATCTTATAATACAAAATATTTATAAAAATTAAAAGAGATCGACAAAGTGAACCTAGCAAATACCTCGCATGTAATTTCTAGCTAGACATTGACAGAACATACGCAATTATAAAACCTGGGACATGACTCAGAGTCTTCCATAGATAAGGAAGAAAAAAAATTGAAACATAATTATAATATGAAGGCATAATTGCGCTTCATTCAGAATTGTTTCCAACAGAAAACGTTGGGGACATTAAATAGTCAGGAAACTGAATAATTTCGAAGACAATTCAGATGATATTCCACTCCAAATGAGATGTAGGTATGTAGAAACAATGCTCTCCATTACTAGAGAAGGAATCGACCTGAATCATCACAAGCAGGTGAGAGACAACCATTAGGAGCACCAAAACCATGACAATGAGTTGCAAAGCCAAACCCCGAGCATAGGGGAGATATCTACATATGGATGCGCAAAGGAAACTGATTAATATAAGGATAAGAATATCCAATCGATTTGTAACTGCAGAACAAAGAAAAAACAGTACAAGGGCTAAGGTATACCTGCCAAACGAAGAGAGGTTGTACGCGTGCTTGGAATCCTGCCATAACCGTAAAATCTAATAACAATAAAATCTAATAAATAACAACGATGAAGGAAAGGAGGACCTGAAATACAAGAAATACATGCAGCGAAGATTTGAGAGCTAGAAGCTATGCGAGAAAGAAAATCTGAAACAAAGGATTTTCGTCAAACACGCAAAGATTCGGGTAATACAATTACAATACTACCGTGGACAACCCCGAGAAGTTTCCTGGTTGATATCCACCAGAGCAAGAAATTCAAGCCGTGGCCTTCCACCAGAAAACCCTGCGGGAAAAGAGACAAAATATGTGCATAGTCAATAAAATGACTGAAACTAAATGCAACAGGGGACTAGATAGGTAAGGCATAATAGAAATGTCATGAAACTGTACCTCAAAATATCACTTTGAAAACCGAAGGAAATAATGGGAATACGATGAAA
>APFE030685662.1:0-14274 GCA_000404065.3 Pinus taeda
CACAATTTGATTGATTTCTTGACCAATCCTATAACATTATAAACATCACCCTTTGAAATTTACTTATTATAGATGTTATATAGTATAGGGAGGGTGTATTAAACCATTAATAGCTCTTGAGTACACAAATACTTGATAATTGTTTACATCCCAAAAGTAGTGTAGGGTGTAATGTCATTGACAAATATAACTCTCACTAGTGTGGGTAGTTGCTTGTATTTTGGCATATGATATTTTCATGACATGCCATGCCTGAAAATATTCATGCCATTTTCCAAAACCTTTGAATTGATTAATTATCCAACAATGCTTGTGTTGTATGCATTTCAACCTGGTGTTTCGCTAGAGCATTAATTATGAGTCGACATCTTTCTTGTTTAAACTAGGAGCAATGCAACCAATATTGGTCCATCTCAAGCTACCTAACAATGAAAACCATGTGGAAATTTTCACCCTAGGGGTGCATATATATGAAAACTTATGATTTGGTTACTAGATCTTTAGTAGGGTTATAAGATTTGATACTCATATTAGAAAAGGCAAGCTCTAGCTCAAATAACTCAATTAAAAATAAGGGAAGAGATTTGAATTTAACATCACACCTCATCAGCATGTCATGACCATAATGCAAGTAATTGTGAAAAAATAGGAATGATCATTGGTTACAAGAGGGAGTATAAAGGGAAAAACTCACACTTTTGATAGTAGTAAAGGCCTAAAAATGAAATTCCAGTGTCTTCCTCAAATCTAAGACGCTGCAAATCCTCATGCAATCTTAGGTGAATAGCCAAAATTAGGTATATGTGTATGTATATATACACAGTCAATATTATGTTCATATATATGTCAACATATATATACCAATATATATAAAAGTATGTATATACTGGTATATATACACCAAAATAATACTATATAAATATCATTTATTATATATCAACATATAATGGCTATATATATACCAATATATATACACACATATTATGTTTATATATATAGTAGAATACATACCAACATTCTTGTAGTATTCATATATATTAAATACATATTATGTTGGTATACTAGTGGTGGTCGTCATTCGATAAGCACAATACGATAGATTAAGAGATTAATACTTTAAATAGTTTATGGTTTTGTTGTAGTAAAACAACAACCCCCCATTTTGTACTTAATCCATAAAAAATGGGGACACTTTTAAGTTTGCATACCCTACTTATATATAATTTGATCACTTTCCACCTTGTACATATTTCATAGGAAAATCACTCATAAATTTTTCAAAAATAAAAAGAAAAAGGAAAAAAATATTAATGTCTGAGTTCTTAAGTGTGCCATCAATAAAAAATTCTTCTTGTCTCTCAAGACATGAATATCTCAGATCACACTCTCTTTTATTGGAATACTTTTGGCAAAACCCCGAGGTAAGACAAAACCTTGTTTTTTAATTAACAATATTTGTTCCAATCCCAACTCTCATTTCTTGAGTTGACCCTTCCATGCTTACTTCTTGATCATCTCATGGTGGGACAAAAAATTTCCTGACATATTACTGATATTTTCTCTAAAAATTTTATGTCAATCTCTTTATAACCAATTCACTTCTCAAGTGTTTTACCTTACGCAAAGCCCCAAGGAAGGATGGATTTTTTTTTCTAACAAACCTCTTGAAATATTTTATCTCTTAGACTCTGTTAGTTCTCAGACCTAAGCCCTTTTTAAATGTTGAAACCTAACTTGCACTCAAGTAATACTTCGTGGGATGACATGGCCATTGTTTCTACATTGAATGCTTTACACATGCTCTTATCAGATGCTACCATCTGTCACATTACACCATGTCAATATTTGGCAACTAACCATATTTTTTGTACATAGATGCTAAAATTCTCGACAATTCTTTGTCCCATCGTGGCCTTCTTATAACATGTTACCTAAACTTGGCCTTACTCCCATGATGCGAATTAGGGTTAATCTTAACGAATGATTAATCAAATGGTTAACTTTAATATTTTATGTAATAACAATGTCTTCATAAGTAAATATAGGTCGTTTCAACTTAGATTAAGTTTTTCCATCGTTCATGTCAGTATTGTCCTACATACAACCACTTCTTTCTTATAGTTAATATCATTCATTTCAGCCTTAGTTTTAATAATTGTCTTGTTTCATAGTTCTAAATAAGCACCAAACTCATAAATTCCACCATAACTCCAATTTTCCTACTTTTTACAGTCAGTTCATTCTGCTATCTATGCAAGAATGTTGAACATAGGCAAGAAACCTAAAAAGAAGCAATGGGTGCAAAAGTTGTCTCAACCAGTCCCTTAAGTGGTAGATGATAATAATTTGAATACTTTTATGTTTTCAAACACATTAACTAGTAAGTCCACTGGTGATAGAGATAGGTACTCCTTCAATTCCTTTGAGACACCATTGTCTAATAAGGGAAGGGTTGTGCATACCAAAAATACCCTCAATGAGGAACCAACATGGCAACTCAAAGTAGATGAAATCTACATCCTATCATATGGGTCATTAATATAACATAATGTATGGAATGGTTTCCATGACAAGGACCCCACACATAGAGAAATATAGAAGAGCACACAAAAACCAAAATGAATTATTAAATTCTTATAACTTAATTCATAAATTATCTTTATTTTGTAAAACTTTTGTTAGATTATTTAAATTTTATATATTTTTTTTCATTCTTAATTATTTTAATTTTAATATTATATGTTTTCATACAAAACTTTTATACTAATTTGAATTAGTATAAAAAGTTTTCTACATATTTTAAATCCAATCATAATAAACAACCCATTTTATTATTTTTTTAACAATATAATAAACGTGATTTAAATAATTCACTTTTTTTAAATGACAATTAAAATGAAAAGTAATTAATGAAAAACAGACCATTCCATCACCACATAAAACCTTACCATAAAACAATGTATTAATAAAGCACCCCCTAATTAAACCAAAATAATTGATATATTCCTTTAATATTTCCTCGAATATATGCCTTCTTCTTACTGAAGTCGAATCGAGAAACATACATGGGTTATTTTATAAAGTGGCTCGGAATATTAATATTAAAATCCAAATATACTTTACCTTGCTTTAATCAGAGTTGGTTTTCACATTTATCTTATTTAATGGAAAACCATGTTTAATACATCTTTATGAGGAAACATAAAGTAATGCTAAACCAATTGATTGGAATGTAAAATGATCATCGAAAAGAGGAGTTTGAAACTAATATATTAGACACAACATATTCTTTATCGATTAATTTATAAGAAACTATCTGATATAAAATTAAAATTAACTTCAAATGAGGAATAAATAAATTATTTGATACAGGAAATATTTTCTCTTGTTTTTGTCCATATTGTAATAAAGAAAAACTCATTTATTTACACACCTAATGACCATACCATTTTCACAAAAGTGACAACCTTCTTGGAGCATGTACTGCTATGATTAAAATTTATATTTATTTTAGTAAAAGAATATTTTTTTTATTGCACATTTAATCTATCAAAATCTTTTCATTTTGAAGTTTTGGAATCAACGAGGTTGGGTACTGATTCATGAATCAATTTTGATCAAAATCACTATAACATAAAGCATAATAAAGTACTCTCTCTCGATCAAAAGAGTTAACAAAGGATTTGAACTAACAATTTCAAAAGGAATGTTGCCAACTACTCTATATCTAGTCAAAATACTTAAGAGAGGATTTGAACTAACAATTTCGAAAGGAACTATGCCAACTAATTTATATCCAAAGACTGGAAGAAATTTAAATATAAGAAAAATGATTTTATACCCAAATGTGGGTAGATGCTTTAATCATCAAAAATTCGCTTCCAACAACCGAATATAGAAAGTCCTTCCTGCTTGTATTCGAGACAAGCTCATGTTTTGGGATTATAACAGTCAATGAGTCTAATTGGAAACTTATTGGAAAATCAAAATGTAATGATTTTTCTTAGAATTAAGGCCAATTTTATAGATGAAATGTAATATGGTCATACAGACAAAGCAATTTATGTAAACCAACAACTTCCAACTCAGAAATTCTAACAATATTCCCTGGATTGATAGTTTCTAAAACAATATTGTAGCTAAACAATGGTACGATTGATATGTAAACTCATCCAGAGTACATATTTTCCTACCAAGATTGTCCCTTGGACAGAAACCTTTATATTCTAAATTAAATCGAGCATCGTTAATTCGGTACTATAGTGGAATTACTTGGATGGACACTGAGAATATTTTATATCTATTTGGCTACATCGGCCTCACCAAAGTGATCTTCTGGGATATAGTAACCCGATGTAGGATCCATCATCCAAGGCCTCTTTTTATAACCTTTATCAGACTTGTCAATGGATTTTTTGGCTATATCCTAATTAATCCTCTACTTTCTGTTGTCAACACTACTGTGTTGTATCCTCGCATGCAAGGGAACATCAAGTAAAAGGGAAAAAAACCAAAAAAAAAGTAGTTTTCTATTTCCAATATAAACTTCGATTTTAAAATTTGGGAGAACATTGTTGGAAGGGATTTTAGTGGTGTTATGAAGGGAGCCTACATAGCATGAATGACTAGATTTGATCCCGAATCATATCCATGCCCCCCAAATTAAGAAAGGGCACTGACATTCGTATCCTTCAGATGGAAAATGGATCTCATGATGAGGACATCCATGATAACGAAGATAAAATTGAGAAATGATAAGAAATATATGTTCAAACTCCAAGGTTGATGTTTAGAGACCAGACGAAAGGCAATTTAAATAGGCCCATCTGGAAACAAGCAATGAACTTGTTCAATTAATTTTTGGAGTAGTAAACTTATTTACAGTATTTATTTCATGTGGTTAGGTACATCACACACCCGTGGTGGATTCCTTTACACATCCACTCTCCTGAACTTGGATGGAACTGGAATTTACTACCAACTTTCACATGATGAGGCTGGGGAGCAAATTTTCAGCCATTCAAAAGCTAAGGGTTTCATGTCATGTCAGGGTGCTTGATCTCAAGCTACCTCTTCAAGAAAACTCCAACGGGGGGATGATTGAGAAAGATTACGAGTAGTAATATCGATCCTGGGATATAAAGGGATTGAAATAGGGTCGCCATCGGTTTTATTGTAATTGGGGACAGTGCTGATGCTGGTGGGTGAGAGGCGAAGTTCATCACTCCCACATTCAAAATGAAGCAGGGAGCCATCATCCTTATTCAATAACCTGTAGCAGAAATGTGGCATGCAATTTTTCAATTCGAAATCCCAGGCATGAAGGTATTTGAAATCCTTGGTGCGAAAGTAGAATTGAATGCACTTAAGTTCACATATTAACTGCCTTGTGAGAGTCACAATTCTCCGACATACCAGAAATTAGGAGGGTTGTGGAATTGCCGAAAGATTGAAAGCATTAACAGAACATTCAATAGAGATGAATGTGCCTCATTGGCCATGTCAACTAGCTTGGGCAACTTGAAATCGAGATAAGTTCGATGCCCTGTTTCTATGTGAGTATATTTGGGTATTCTATTTTATAATTTATGATATTGTTGTAGTTTTCTTGACCTGCTACGTTTTTCCGTTCTTTATTTCTATGTTTCCTATCGGGCATGGGGACATGCTCCTTATGCTGGCGTGGGCGAGTAGGTATGACAATTTTTTGTAATGGGGATTATATGAGAGCTTCTAAGTGTGGTCTCTACCTATAGATGTTCTTGTACGGTAAAGAGAAACACAGTGCCAAGGGAGATGTATGAAAAAGATATAGAGTTTGAGTAAATAATGTTGTTATTTTTTTTCTAAATAAAATAAAAAAATAAAAACTTCTTTCCATATATACTTATGACATTAAATTAAACTTCTTTCCATATATACTTATGGTATTAAATTTATAATTTTAATGGTTCATTATGTTTCTATAACTACTTACATTTGGTTTTTTAGTTGAGTGTAAACTACATAGACAATGAGTCATAGAATTGTTAAATTTTTTAAACAAACAATGAGTCAGAGAGTTGTTAAAGTTTTTAAACAATTAAACTTTGGTTACATTTTAATATTTTATGGTATTTTTTCCCCACTTGGGAGAACATGTTGGAAATTTTATCTTATATATCATTTAAGGAATTTGTTTAAAAATATATATTATTTTCTTAAAACTATTATGATTAATGGCTTATGTTAAAATTTAAGTTTTCTCAAATGTTTATTATTATTGTTATTATTATTATTTTATGTTAATGTTAAATTTCGATAAATATCTTATACTTTTTTTTTTTTTTTAATGGCCATTTAACTTAAAGTAATATTATTAATGAAATGTTTTTAAATTGAATAGAGTTTAAAATATTAAATTGTAATATAACGGAGCACGGTAACACAAGAATTGGGGTCTTACCATTTCCTAATATGCCCTCTATTTTGTCCGGTCGATTAGGGATTCGACAATCTTGGTTCAACTAAAGTTGGTACTCTTGGGGTTCTCACCTGGATTTAGAGTTGGTCCCGATCTGGTGTGCAATATGGGGCTAGTAGGGGTTTAACGCATTCGTTTTGTCTGTTTACTAGTTAAATCATGCCAACAAATTGTACCAGTTTTCCCTCGTAAAAACACTTCGATGATCTTCATTAGGCAATAGTGGGTTTGCTCATAAAGCGCTCCGATGTACACTTAGTCAAATGCTTCATATATAAATGTTTGACGCTTAGCCTGTAGGTAGAAAGTACAATGATTCACACCATTCTAATTAACATATTAATTTGCTTGATTTTTAATGACCTAGGAATCCTATGAGCATGGGATTATGTTGGGTTTTCTCTGAGGAACTAAAGTTAAAATGTTTATTTTGAATGGATAGTGGAGAATGTGCAGACATGGAGACATGTGGTGTTTCTAAGCTTCAAAGGCTCAGATGTTAGGAAAGGCTTCATAGATCATCTCTACATATCCCTCACAACTACCAAAGAAATTTGTGTGTTCAATGATTCCCATCAACTAAGAAAATGGGAGGATATGAATACGAACATAAACCACGCCATTGAATGTAATATTTTCTCCCTAGACTATGCATCCTCGATGTAGTGCCTCAACTAAGTATCCTAGGTTCACACGAGGGCCATCTCGTTGTTTTACGAAATGGCTCCTGTTTTATCTGGAAGCCCATTTTCAAAGGCATTCCAACACCACAAGATATTGAAGGATGGAAAGGTGATCTATGTCTAATATGTGAGGCTAGACACTGGAAAACAAAAGGTTCGGCTGGAAAATAACTATCCCAAAAAAAAATCACTCCTATCCATGAGCATTTTGGAAAATCCAACAATCTAATTAAGTAACTCCATTAACACACATATATAATGTTCAAATTCATTCATAAAACTATAAAATCTAATCACTCAAAGCTCATAAATTGCATATAAATTACAGTTAATAACTTATAATATAAGAAATGGAATAAGGTTGGTTGTAATTATTTTAATTATATTTATTGAAATTAAAATAATTACTTGTAATATTGTCACGGAAGATGTTGTCGCTTTGTATTTTTGAGGTTGAGGGAGTAAACACATAGAACAACATGAAACCCACTTTGGAAGCTGAGATCTAGCCCTCCCAGCTTTAGAGAGGGATCTCTCTGTAAAATTTAGCTTTGTTTTATGTGAATCTTAGGCTAGTTATGATTGTACTGATTGTTTTCATTGAATGGTTTGGTTGATTTAATTGCTATAATTCCATTGGGCTATGAAGTTTGAAGATTTAACTAGATTTCACATCAAATTTTAGAGGAGTTTCACATGGAAAGCTAGGTTGCATTAATTAGATATTTTCAGAAATTTAAATGGATTATGAGAGAGCAAAAATGTACTATTCAGTAGAAATTAAGGAGAAATTAAGAATTCCTTAATTTGACTTCAAAGAAAACATGAAAATTACTAACATCCAGAATAGGGTGTTCTATGTAACATGTCCTATTCATCACAGTTTTTGTTAAGTAATTGATATTTTTAGAAATAATGGAGAAAGGAAAACAATGTTTAAACACATAAACTAAAGAAACACATCACCATTTTGTACACCACATGAATCCTGTGAAAATTTCATTGTATTATTGATTCTTCCAGAAACTTCAAAAATTACAATTTGCAGACGAAATTATATTTAGAAATCAACCCTTAATACTTCAAACAATGAAGTATTTATGCAAATAATTACAAAATCATTACAAAACTGTTGTCTCAACCGACAGTGTATTATTCGCCTTATTCTAAACAATACAATTTATCTTTGCAGAAAAATAGGCAAGGTAGACAACAACATGGGAAGGTGACTCTATTTTGGTGGATTCAGTTGATGAATCGGCCTCAAACTGTGTTGCATTGATGTGCTAGCTATCGTGCTAGTTTTTGTGCTAGTTATTGTTTTTATTGCATCCAAATTACCCTTTAATCCAGTAAATCACAAAGTTATTCTCACCTTTTTTCATATGGTATGGTTCATTTAATTACCCTCCAATAAATCTCATCAACCTCAGTATATTTTGAAAAAGTTAGCTTAATTGTAAAAACATGTTTTGCCTCATTCTGGACGTAGAAGTCATTTTCCATGGTTTCTAAAAATTCTTTGGCTATCACACTGCCTTTTATGCCACTGAACTTGAAACTACTTCTAGCCATTTCCTTCATCTTCAGAATATAATCTTCCTAAGTGATCAATTTATCATTTATCACATATACGCTGGGAAGTCCTTTATGGATTAATGTTTCAATTTTGGTGCAAAACTTTTTCACTCCTAGCTCTACTGTTTCACATCTTTCCTCCAATTGATCAATGATGTTCCTTTTAGTGAAAACTTTCTTGATTTCCAAAATAGTGTCAATCCTGTCACTAATTCCTAATTCTTGAGTTCATATTTGTTCTTTGAATTCAAGAATTTGATAATTTTGGAGGCTTTTGTGGGCATATCTCCCAAATTCTCCCTTACCTAAACAATGTTTTCTATGGCCTTTTTTTATCAATTATTTCTATTCGAAAATGATTTGGATAGGATGGCCAAATCTCATTCATAGAGTCCAGAATACCCATCCAAATAGTTTCCTTGCCTTGGGCCAAGGTATGACCAATTGATGTATCCTTTTCTACTTTCTGAAATCTCTCTAACAGTCTTTGTGATTTTTGCACTTCAGAGAGAAGCCTCTGTGATTTTTTCACTTTAGTAAGACGAAAAGCTTCAACTTTGGCTTTCTTTTATTCTAGAGCTTTGAGATTCCCATGAAATGTCTTGATCTCTTCTCACTAGATTGACATGTTCTCCAGTGTCTTTGTCACTTGTTCAATACTCGTAGTATGAGTGGAAGAAGTAGCTACAATGGTTGTTCCTATTTTTGGGAGCTGAGTGATGGGTATGGCATCTATGGCGACTATGGCCATATTCTAACTCTGTTCTGTCTCTTTTATCATCTATTCTATTTATGCCTCCATCTGCATGATCTATATGTTCTTCTCTATAGTTGGCTTCATCATATCAGACTTTTCTGTTTCATCCTCTTCAATGTCTTTGGTTAGGGGATCCTCTGTGGCTAGCAGTTTTAGTTTCTTTCTCAATGTTGCAATATCCAGATTTTTCTTCTTGATGTTCTCCTCTGCAGCATGTATATATTTAGGATCATATCTTATCTTGATTACCAAATATTCCAAATATTTGATCCTATTATCCTTTGCTAAGGAGGATACCTTTTCCATTTTCAACTGATACTGAATGTTGGTGAATGAAACCTACAAATTGGACAATGACATTGTACTATTAGTTAATGTAGAAGAAATCATCTCACCAGTCTTCTTATGCATCTCTATTTGATCAATTGGATGGATATCTTTGGTGCTGAACTCAAATGTAGTACTCTTGTAGTCTGCTAATGTTTTGGATGTGGAATTTGGGTCTCAAGAAAGGCCATCTACATATTTCAATGCTCTGTGTCAAAAAATGATAACAATAAACTCTTTGAGTTGGAGTTCTACTTCCAAAAGTGATTGTAGGTACTGCTCTTAAGATTATCATTCTTAAGTTTAATCTCTTTGTACTTATCAAAAACAATCTTCTCCTTCTCTCCTTAGAAATTCTGTGAATCTAGCTCTGTTTCCTTTTGACCTTGTGATGTTGAAGTTCCAATAGTAGATGTAACAAATTTTCTTCTTGTAGATGGTGAATCTATAATTATAATGGCAGCATGATCTTTTGTCTCCTTTTCAACATTTATCCTAAGAGTCACTTTTTCCCTTTTTCCAAAATTGATCTTGAACTCTTTGGCCTCACTACCTGTTATTGATGATGATCCCGCCTCTCTTTGTCTTTTACTAATTTTCTCTTAAGGAGTGGGAGTCTGTAAACTTGAAGTAGAAAAAAGTTCTTCTTCAGCTTCCCACAAAGTATTCTCTGTCTATTCCAACTAATTTGTATACTTTTCTATCTCAGGCATTGAGGTATGGATGTGGGGAGTAGTTTTGTTTTCTGCTCTTATCATGGAAATGATACCCCAAGGGTCATAACACCATGTAAAAATCAAGCTAAATTTTCATCTCTTTAAGAAGTTTGTCTACTGCTTCTCCTAATTTCCTTGTATTGCATATGAATGGGCCCACCTGTATCTTTGTGCGAAACTGTGACTTCCTATTTTCCACCAAAAAATGAATGTCATCAGAATTTAACATTTGTATGATGTATTCCAAGGAAAAAATACTCATGGGGAGGTATTTAGGGAGTCTTTATGGTGCCAATTCGCATCCATAAACTCTAATTTCTGTGTAGTTTTGCTATAAATACCACTGTACACCCTTCCCTTGATCCATTAGATGTAAAATTCTTTCGATATATTCATTGACTCTGGGCTGTATTGAGTTGTTTAGGATGTTCATTGTTGGGTGAACAAACTCTTCAATAAATTGTTTGTATGAGAATTCTTGTTGCTCCTTCATGACCAATGCAGTCCAAAAAATCACGGGTTGCCAGTTTCCTTCATCATATAACTTCTACATAGAAAAACTAAACTTGTCTACTTGATAATAAAGGAATTTGTAGATTAAAATGTAAGCATAATTAAACACCTTCTCTGTTGGAAATTTTAGAAACTGTTCATGAATGCTATCAGCCAAGAATTCACTGAAATTGAATAAAATGGATGGTCTACTGTTTGTGGAAAATATGGAAAGGAAACCTAGAATGGGCTCATCTACCCACTGACCAAAATAATAACCCAAAATTTATGAAATTATGGATATATTTTGTTTAGCTAATTAGGGAAGATAGAGGAAGGGTATGGAGGGTTCATCTTAGGTAATTGGGCATTTTTAGGCAGGAAGATCTCAAACATTTTGGATCTTGTAGCAAAATCAATCTTCTGATAAAGTTGAGTGAAGGCTTCTAAGGAGAAAGGGGCACTATTTTCCATAGGGGGAGACATCATCATCTGGTTCATGGATTGGCCGGTAATTGTAAATAGCACGTCACCAGATGGGGCCATAATAACTCTTTGGCCAGGGACATAACAGGCTTGACATTTTGTAGTGAATTTAGGGGCTTGGAATGTCACATGGAAGATATAATGAGGAAGATTGGATTCTTAGAGTCCAATTTCATTAGTTTTGTCTGCATACTTGTCCTCCAACCAATAGTATAGCTCTAAAAACTCACAGTCACACTGGGTTTCACTAATCTGATAATCCCTGTCAGCGAAAGTAATGTGATCTAAAATATGGAGGGAGGGATCAATGGATTGACATGTTTATCCTGGGTTTTTCTCTTTGGAGGCGTGATTAGATCAGATAAAAGTAATAGTAAGTGACAAGATAGCTTACCAGGAAAAGTTTGAAGCAATGAGTTGCTAGGGAAGGAAATAGAGGGTTGTCAATTATGATCTAGTCTCGTTGCAACACTATGAAGATGATTTCTTATCAAAACTGTGAATTATAGAGAATGAGCAGTGAAAGACAGAAAGGCGACGATTCGAAAGATTTTAAACAACGCTGGGAATATCTGTTGGAGGTGGCATGTGACTGTTAAGTTTGAACGGTTACCAGAAAGGCAAATTGAATGTTGAATGATTATTTTTTCCGAGAGAGCAATTAATTGGGCAACAACGAGGTGACGTGGCGGGAGATGAGTGGGGAGGTGACAAAGTAGGTACATGGTAAGAGGATGAGGGGAAGGCGGGTTTGGAGGGAGTATAGAGTGGTAAGCAGTATTGGCTGGGGTGGGTGCAAAATGATGAGAATGTGACATGTAAGGATGGGCCTAGCAGGGGAAAACTGCCTTTTCATACCTACTCCCTTGCCCCGATGGTAAAGGTAAAATGGAGAGTGGGGACAAAAGAAAATGAGGGTCGTGGATCATGAGGGGCAGATGATCTTGATGCTTTCACAGCAGCATCGATTAACTTTATACGGAAAAATAACTTTGTCCATATGCACCTTTATTTCTTTCTTTTGGAGTTAGGATGAAGGTTAGAAATAAAAAAAAAACCATGTAAAAATACTTTATCCCATCGTGCCCTTTTTAAAATGTTACTAAACTTAGGATAAAAGGAACATAGGCATATATTTATAAAACTAAATTATTTCTACCTACCCTTTAACTAGACTAACATTTTGATTCTTCTAAGGGGTTGCAGTTAGACTAGCAAACCTGCATTGTTTTCTTTTATGAAAAAGGAAAAACTATATGAATCTTATCACTTATTTATCCTATTGATTCAGATTAAATAGTTGAATCAATGCCATTTTCTACCTAACTACAGATTTACCAAGATTGAACTATTTGGAAAATATTTATTCTCTAGTCTAATTTACAGAATTTTAAACATGTTTAATTATGATTATACTGCAGTATTAAATAAAATAACTAGTCATTGTGGCATTTTAAACAAGCTGCACAAAACCTTTATTTATCAATGATGAAGAAATCTATCTATTAGTAGTGGCATTTAGAATTTCAACACTTCCACTATTATTTATTTTTGTTTTTCTTTTGATGGGGTTCTATCTTTTATTCTTTTTCAATATTTTTGTTTTTCGTCTTTCTTTTTTTATTTATACGCTCTTTTAATTTTTATTCTAGTTTTCTTTTATTTGGAAATCATTCACAGATTGAAAATTATTTACAATATAATATTCCTGTGAGGTGCTAAGAACATTTGATCAGTAGCCTTGAGTGTTCCATTTCAACAATATCCACCCCTGATTTCTTTTGTTGTAGAAGTAATTATGGAAACATATCAATGGATGCCTAGGGCCCTCTCTGTGGGCTTCAACTTCTATCAATAGGTCACCTAATCAAAATAATAAATACAATTATATTTACAATGATTTGATGCTTGAAAACTTGTATTGCTAAGAGAAATAGTGCTTTAGCATTTTTCCATTCATAGGTGGACTGGGCATTTCTGTTCCATCTATATGCTTGAGAAAGAATGCATTGTGTCCTCTTAAAGCATCAATGATATAAGTTCTTGTCCATACATTGTAAAATTTTCCATGCTTTATGTTGTCCTCTCTTCTAGAATCCCACTTTAAAACTCTATCATCCAAAGTGAAATCATCTACTTTATTTCTTCTATCAAAAAAATTTTTGTATTCTCTTGGATGACTGGAGCTTTATTATAGACTTCTTCCCTGGATTGCTGCAACTGAATAGTCTGGTCAATCCTCCTTTGGATGTCATTAGGATCAACCTACAATTCCTGAATTATCTTCATAACTAAAATTCCCAACGAGGATGGAAAAAAATCCTCCATCCCATAAACCAGTTGGTAAGGTGACATGCCAATTGATTTCTTTGTTGTGAGCCTATCAGCCCAAAGTGCATTTATCAATTTGTTGTGTCATGACTTTTTATTCTATTCTAACATCTTTTTAATAATGTTACTTAATATGATACTTATTGCATAATTCTATCATTTTCTTGGATTTCAAAGTTGTAGAATTATCTATAATGAACTTGTTGGGCATACAAATCTAGACAGGATCTTGGTTTTTAGAAATTTGATAATAACAGCATTAGTAGTCAGTCTGGAAGGTGTGGCCTCAATCCATTTGGTGAAGTACTCAGTAGTTGTGAGGATCCATTTATGTTGGGAAAAGGATGGTGGATATATTTCTCCAATGAAATCCAATCCCCATTGCTAGAAAGGACTTTCAACAGATATGGGCTTTAGAGGCAAAGGAAAAAGTTTTCTTTT
>APFE030685665.1:0-10010 GCA_000404065.3 Pinus taeda
TTCATGTGTGCTCTTTATGTGTAATGATCTGTTCTGTTTACTGCACCTGATTACTGTTAATATGGTTAATAATGTTCTGATGCATTTACTGAAGATAAGTTAACTGAACATAAGATTACTGCATGTACGCTGGTTGCCTTTATCACAGTCGCGTATATACGCGGATATCCTTAACCGAAGTCGCGTATATGAATATGAGTATGAAAAATGGAAAAGTTTTACAGACTTGATAATACTGATTCACCCCCCCTCTCAGTATTATTTCCAACAATATCTCGTTAGAAAGATCTATCTAAGAACTACAACTTTGGGAAGAGAAACATGGGTCCATGGACCCATGTTGCTCTCAGTTTTCCCAAAAAAACGTCGTTTAGGGCCTCAAAACAGCTCCGGAAGTTCAGGACCCGAAAAATTGCTAAAAATAGTAAGTTGTGCTACAATGAAGGAAACTGAAATTGCTAAGAGAAACAATGGTGGGGGTCCAAGTGGACTTGGTAGGTGGCCACTACTGTCCACTTGCATCACAAAAGGCTTTAAAAAGGAGTAGTTTACCTTTTTACCTGTCCATGCTTCCTCTAGAACACCACCATCCAAGGAACTTGAAGGCCCTCTGTTAATTAGATAAACAGTAGTATCTATAGCATCTGCCCAAAATTGTAAAGGCAATCCTGCATGCAATCTCATGCACCTTGCACATTCCATGATTGTTCTGTTCATCCTTTCTGACACACCATTTTCTTGTGGTGTTCTTGGAACTGTCTGCTCTCTACAAATTCCATGCTCTAAACAGTACCTATCAAACTCTTTGCTGCAATATTCATCTCCATTGTCTGATTTGAGACACTTCAATTTCTTTCCTATCTCAATATCAACCAAAGCTTTCCACTTCTTGAAAGTATCAAATACATCAGATTTATTCTTAATACAATAAATCCAAGTTTTTCTAGTGGCATCATCAATAAAAGTAACATAATAATGAGAGCCACCGATAGATGATACCTGAGTAGGTCCCCATACATCTGTATGCACAAGCTCTAATTTTTCGCTCTTCTTTTCTTTCCCAACTCTAAGAAATCTGACTCTCTTCTGTTTTCCATAAATGCAATTCTCACAAAAGTCTAAATCAACATTCTTCAACCCCGACAACAAATTCCTTGAGTGAAGAATCTTCATCCCCTTTCACTCATGCATTCGAGCCTATGATGCCATAATGATGCATCTGCTCCTTTGGAAGTTAAATCATTAACAGAGTTAGAAATACCATTGCATAAATACAATGTACCAACCTTTTCGCCTTTTTCTATTACCAGGGCTCCTTTGGTGACCTTCCAAGCTTTATCTGTTAAATTTGTCACACAACCTTCACCGCTTAACTGCCCTGTTGAAATCAGATTTTTCTTCAGATCTAGAACATGCCTTACCTCCTTTAGTAGCCATTGGTTTCCATTCTGTTGTTTTACAAGAACCTTACCCATTCCAACAATTTTACAGGGTTTTTCATCACACAAACGGACTTGTCCAAAATCTCCTTGAACATAGTCATGACAATATTTCTTATCAGGTGTGGCATGGAATGAGGCCCTTGTCTTATCAGGTGTGGCATGGAATGAGGCCCTTGAATCGACCACCCAAGAATCAGTAATATTTCCAAAAGAAAAAATCAAAGCATCTTGTAACACCTCACTTGTCACATTTGCTTCATGATTGTTTTCTTGCTGTGCATCTCCTTCTTTTCCCTTCCGAGATCTACAGTCTTTCTTTAGGTGTCCTTTCTTTCCGCATTTCTAGCACACTATCCCCGATCTGGACTTGGATCTGCCTTTCCTTGATTTACTGCGACATCCTGAGCTCTTTCCTCTTTCCATTTTTCTTCCTCTAGACTCTGCACTCAAAGCATTTCCCGATGTCTCACCGGAGCTTTTCCGTCGCATTTCCTCGCTAAGGATACAACCGACAACATCATCAAACTTTAAAGTACTAGATCCAGAAACGGAGTTACTAATGGCCATTACTAAACCATTCCAACTTTCTGGCAATGAGCACAAGAATAACAGAGCTCTAACTTCATCATCAAAGTTTACCCCTACAGAACATAACTGACATGTAACAGTATTAAAATCATTTAAATGGTCTGCAACAGATCCAACTTCCAACATCTTCATATTAAATAACTGTTTCATAAGAAATACCTTGTTTGAGGCCGAGGGTTTTTCATATAGTTTCTCCAATGCCTTAATCAAACCCTCTGTCATTGTTTCCTTCAAAATGTTGAAGGCGACCGACGCTGCGAGGCATAACCGTACTATTCCGAGTGCCTTTCTATCGAGAAGGTTCCATTCTTCATCTGTCATACCCATCGGCATCTTTGTTTTTCTACCCAATGGTAGGTACAGATCTTTCTGATGCAGATAATCTTCCATCTGCATCTTCCACGGCGAGAAGTTTTGGCTGTTAAATTTCTCGACCCTAAACTTACCATCTTCCGCCATTGCTCCCACTCGAACCAGGAACCCTTCTTTCTTACGAGTTTATTAGTCAAATAGACCTTCGGCTCTGAAACCAGTTGTTAGAAAAATTATATATTACAGAGCAATAGAACACATAGAATATTGCATGAATTTAAACACAGAAAATGCATAAAACCAGAGAGACACAGATATACATG
The DNA here is from genome assembly GCA_000404065.3 of Pinus taeda. Taxonomy (NCBI): domain Eukaryota; kingdom Viridiplantae; phylum Streptophyta; class Pinopsida; order Pinales; family Pinaceae; genus Pinus; species Pinus taeda. Next base: position 2,666 of record APFE030685665.1, read on the forward strand.
GTTCACCCAGTTTGGGCTACATCCACCTCGAACAACCAGTCCTTCCTTTTTATTATCCAACAAATTGAAGAGACACAACCTACAATAGATCCACTGTAATATCCTCAGTTTTCTCTCACAGTCTCACCTCTCCGTTTCTTGCTCAGAGAATACACATCTATTACATAGCCTCAGTACAATTCCCTCATACAAAGAGAGGGGTTGCCTTCTAGGGAAAAAAACCCTAAACTAAACATAAGTTCTACCGTCAGATCATCTGCCTAATGAACGGCCCAGATTGACTAGAAATTACTATACTTTTACAAGGCAATTTTATATCTATTTTTAGCTTCGGGGGCACTGCCCCTGAAACCCCCGCTGGGGGACTGCTGGCCCTCGGACCCCCTAGCCGGGGGGATCGACCCCCCAGAACCCCCACGGGGGGGTGACAAGTCGCCCCCACAGCCCCCCACATGGAGGGGTATACAAACTTCCTAGGGTATACATCCAGTCGAAACAAAGACCTCTATATAATCATGCTCCACACCCAACAAAATTTAATTTTAATATAATTCACTATAAATAATTTTTTGTGTAAGTCAGAAGAAGTATATTAATTCAATATAAATATTTGATTATATATAACAAAATATTATTTTATTAGTTTGATGTATTCTTCATCTAAATATTTAATTTTTTCAAAATTTGACTTGAAAAACATTTTAAGAATCTTTTTTTTCAAAATTGGGTGTTGAATATAGCCCTTTAAAATTATTTAGGATCTCTTCATTGGTTTCTCTATTTACGCTGGTGCCATGATCAGATTCTCCATATTTTCCTAATGATGACGATGAACCACACTAGACAGTTTGAAACTCGTCGATGAATTATCTCTAATGTGATTTCTTCGAAAATATTTCAACACATAAGATAGCCGTAGTCTAACTAGCCGGAGGAATTGCCTAGAAAGTTATGGAAATTCTGGTCATAATTAGAGAAAATCTGGCAAGGGTTTTTGTAAATCCAAGTTATAGTTGTTAAACTTCAAAATTTTAGGTTTCCTAGATGTTTTTGATGGTGTTGAATCCATTTCGACCATCAAAAACACGATTCAAACACTGCCTCTACAAGATTTTTTGAAATTTGTTTGCCTGGATTCTGGTCACTTTTGCCCGTCTGGGAAATTCCTCCGCCTCAATGGATGACTGAAACCTAAATTCGGTCTTTCTATTTATATTTATTTCTTTCTATCAAGAGAAAATGAATCAGAAAACTTTTGTTATGTAAAGAGAATCCCAACATTATATTTATCTTAAAATGTTTATATTTAATTTAATTTTGAAGAAATTATATTTAAGTAGCTTAATATATCCTAGTAAATGTATCTCAAAATGTTTTCTATTATATTTGTATATTGTGGACGTTAAAATAATTTTCTTTCTTTCTTTCTATAATAATATATTTTTAATTTTTGGCATATATAAATATAGAGAGTGTTATTTAATTATAATATATAGTTTTTAAATTTTTTTTTTAAATTAATATTGTTTATAATTTGTTATTGGCAAAGATAAACAATTTAATAATAGTTATAGGGTTTTTTTTTATATGAAGATCGAATTAAACTGCACACAATTTGGGACATGAGAGGTATTTCAATTCTAGCTCCAAAACCCTTATATGTGGTTTTGTATTGTGACACATGGCAAAACAATCACAATGTGAGAGATGTAAAAATATTTAAACATACTATCTAATTTCAATGAAATGTGACTATCTTAATATAATTTAATTTGAAATTAAGGATAATGACCAAACAAGCAAATAGATACAACACACAACTATCCTAGTCTAATTCAACTTGAAATTAAGGATAATGAGACAAGAAAATAGATACAACATATTACTTATTATTGACTAAACAATTCCAATACAAGTGCAATGGATATCATGGTAGCTAGTGCAATTAGAGAAAAGTCAATAATCGTCACAACTAATACTGTTCATTCCATTGAGAAAGTAGGGATATTGATCATCAAACGAAGGAGTCCATTAACAATCAATAAATGCACTCACACCACATATGTACTCTCCTCTGGATTTACAAGATTTTTGATATTATAAAAATTATGAAGTAAAAGTTACCCAAAGTCATCGTTTATGTCATTTTCCATTCTCTTCCAAAAAAAATAAGTCCTCCTTTCTTAGAGATTAGATTACAAAGGTAACTACCCTTGATACTTATTAATTTCCCTAAGGGAAATTACTAATATTCATCTTCTCACTTTGTCTCACTCTAATATAACATGGAAAATTGTTTATAATTTCAATACATGGAAATGCTAATTGTTACAGTATGATATGATCCTCTACTTAAAACCATAAGATTTTGTGAAGGTACATTGCCTAAATTTGATAGTGTGATGAGATCCTCTTGATCTTGGTGGGAAACAAACCCTCCAATGTGACATGAGATTCTACACTACTCTATGAGAGGGTTTGAACATCCTTTTCTAGTGATATCATGAAGGACATCTAAATAGTTTTCACTTTGAAGGCTCTATAAAATGTTATTTCAAAGAATTCTAATTTTCTTTACTTGTAAATACATGGAATGGAAATTCTCCGGCATTGAGCATGTAAGATCCCAAATGTAAAAAAAATTAATAGATCTAGCACACTTTAGTGTTCTAATTAACGTAAGATTTCAACAAGCACGAGAACATAGAAGGGATTTGGAAACACAACCATTGTATTTAATTAATTACTGTAAATAATACATGCCAAATTGATTAACATAGAAAACCCTTTCAAATGGCATGCAAGACTGCTCATCAAATAAGAAATCAAGATATTGAAGCACAATCGTGGACCCTGTATAGATCCACCAAATAAATTACACCCATGGGGTTTTCGTCCCTGAGATCAAACTAGAACTAACCTCGCCAAGTTCTCAACAAAGAAAAAATATATAGACAACTCAAGATGATCCAAATGCCTAGCTCCTATCCCCTTTTAAAAGCTTTATGGATTCTTTAAAAACCTTATTTTATTATTTTCCTTCGAAAAATGAAGGTAAATACCATGGGCAGATACCATGGGAAAATACCACGGTAAATACCATGGGTAGATTCTGTCCATTTTGGCCATATCAAGAAAAGGGAATATTACAAATCCTCTTTCCCAAAGATTTCTTGCCCTCAAGCAATCAAATTCTATCCATAGTAGAAGCATATGTCCATTGATATCATGATCCCATACAAACCAGTTTTTTATCCCATGCCTCCATGTTAAATGATCCTGAATGGATCCTTCGATACCTGGATCAGAAACAATCCTCCGGAAAATCCTGCTCTCAATATATCCACCTAGATCCTAATGACACCTAAGTTATGAGACTTGTGGGTTATGATAACATATCGGCCCTTCGTTATTGTTTTTGCCTAAGAGCCCAAGCTGCAATATGCCCTTGGCCAAGAGTATCCTCCTAGGAATCATCCCATCAATAGAGTTCCAACTCACAATCTCTTGCCAATCCATCATGTGGGAAAGATCTAATGCATGAAATCCTACACATGGAATAAGTATCCTATGTTGATATTGCCTGATGCTCAACTCATGTTGCTCCACTCTGTCACCCAACATTATCCTTTTGGAGAAATATGCTTTTCTCACCCTAATGTATAAATGTGGGTTGGTAGTGTCGAAAGCCCTATCTATGTACTCATGTATAGGGTTTCTTTGCAACTCCCAAATTTACTCCTCTTGCTTCCTTGTGAGGGATTTGAGATGTTCCTCTATGCTAGACAACTTGGTCACTGACTTGTTACATACCCAGGTATGGGCTCCTCAACTTTTTATTCTCCTGTAAGATAGTGCCTCGAGTTGTCTAGACTCTCTGCTTCAACATCATAAGATATGTCTTGAAATGCTTGATCTTTTCCTGAAAGTCCTCGACTGGAAATTTTGGGGCCCTACTGAATGTCTTTGTACCTATTTTCACCAGATGCTCAACTATCACAGCTCTAACTTGAGCCTTTGATCGACTCTCTGGGAATGGTTCATCTTGCACACTATATGTGTCATGCTCCCCCTCATGACCATGCTCATCATGTTGGTTCAATACTGTTGGCTCCTTACTCAAGTCTCCTTGGCCTCCTCCACCAGTGAAGACATTATGTTGTTCATCCTCTACAGATGTTGGACATAAATGCATTGGTGGAATGCTATCTATACTTGACTACTCATATTCTTTATGGACATCCTACTAGAGACCTATGGACTTAGTTTTATAGGAGTTTATGTCATCAATACCATTAGGTAGAATTCCATCATGCACTTCTGAATGTTTGTCATCCTGCAAGTCTATCTGAATAATAGCACACTGCTGCTCACCATCCTGAAAATCAATAGGCCCAACTATAGAAGACTCCCCATGATCTGAAGGAATCTCCTCTTGTTTTTTTCTTGTTGCCTCCTTCCTATCACTTGGACATGAATGGTTAAATTACCAATATCCCTTGCAGATAAAACATAGTCCTCTTCTTCTTAGTTCATTCTTGTTGCAGGTTTTACTACCTTTTATCTTGCTTCCTCCATCAATCATTTTAATATCCTTCTTAGTCATCACCCTTCTAAGCAATTTTATGTTTTGCATGACCAACTTCTCGACTAGATCATAGGCAACTAATGATACAATTAGTTCGTTTCTCCAAATGGTCAAAAACTTGGATCTTAGTATCTTGCAAATGTCAGCATCTCCTTCTAAGAACAAGGACACAATATTTTTCATGCTTGTTTTGATGCAATATGGATGAGTTGATGTTATGTTGGTGTAAAAGTTCTGGAACACCTAAAATATTAAGTGTGAAAATTTCATCTACCACAGCGATTGGAGATTATTTTTATAATTGTTAATTTATTTAACAATAATTTATTTGTTGTTTGCTACGACAAATGTTAAATAATTCACATTGCGATTTTCACAAATAAATTGCGGAAATAATAACAATGGAAATTGAAAAAATCTAGCACACACACACATAAAAATGACACCGTTATTTTTGTACAAATGTCCTTGAAAAAATCCCAACTTTGGAACATCAGTGCAACAGTTGAGGGTTTTATAATTATGCAGTTGTGAAGTTTGAGTACAATCTATGGATGCCAAACTAGCAATCCAATCAGTAAGTAAATCTTGCCAAAATTATCTAAGGGAATTACCCTTCCTCCACGAGCAACCCCGACACAACTCTATCTCATAAAACTCATCCTCCTAGACCCTCTACGTCAGGCTGTACACAGTGCTTGCGCAGATCCTTGGAGATCTAGCCTAGAAATACCTCTGATCATGTTTTTATGTCTGTCTCTACTAAGGAAACTGATTACCCTTTTGAAGAATTTCCTATCCTTTGGAAGTTGAATCGAATTTTCCTCCACCCAAATTGAATTACTCTTTTGAAGCAACTATAAATTCCTCTATGCTGCCTCACTAGGAATAACTCAGCCTCTTGTTGCTTCCTTTGCGGATATGGGAAAACCATCTCTGGATCATTGTCCCAACCCCTCACTGACTTTACTTCCTTAATGAAGCTTGAACTCTCCGAAAAATGACTGTTGTTACTCTGGAATCAAATTCTCCAAGTGTCTTTGGTGTATTCTCCAAGTGCCCATCAACTTCTTCTTATAATCCTATGTTGGATGTTAGGTCCCTATACTACTAGTGTAACCCATTATTTTTATTAGTACAACCCCCTTATTATATTGTTGTGCCCATGTAGTCCCCATATTGTTATTATTGTGCCCCTTGGAAGCCCACTATTGTTATTATTGTGCCCTTACATTATTATTGTTATGTTGGCTCTGATTATATTATGACCCCTTGGCTCCTATATATAGAAAGGAGGTCTTGTCATTTGTATCATCTAAGAATTGTTCATTTGTATAATGTAAAGGAGGTTTCCCCCTCAAAGAGGCTGAATTCTAAGGCATTGATCTATCTTTTCTATCTTTTTGTAAGATGGTTTCATAACATTTGGTATCAGAGCTTTGGATTCTAGGGTTTCACTGCTCCAAACAGGCCATCGTGGAATTGTCGCTATAAATTTTTCGCTACGAAGTTTAGGAAGCTAAAAAAAAAACCCATTTAGAAGAAATTGGTCTGAATCTCAGATCCAAATTTTAGATCTTGTCTCGCTATATTTTCGGAGATATGATCTGAGCAAGTTAGGGTTTTTGCAAGCTCCCGAATTTCATCTCAAACAGGATATCGTGGAATTTTTGCCATAATATTTTCTCTATGAAGGTTCAAACCCAGAAATAAAAACCCATTTGAACCGAAATATTGGTGAAGCTTGAGTCTGAATCTCAAATCTTGTCAGGTTATATGTTCAGAGATATAATCTGAGGAAGTTAGGGTTTTTGCAGACTCCTGAATTACATTCGAAACAGGTGACCGTGGGCTAATCGTCATAGCTTTCTCTCTGAGCAACAAATTGAAATTTTGTAAGAAGTTACAGAAAGAGGATGGATTATAGTTGTATGTGTATATTTTTCAGATCCGAAGGTCGAAATAGTGACATGTGGCACGTCGTACAAGTTTGCTCTACTGAAACATTATATAATAAGGTCATCTTAGGATATTGGGCATAACTCTTTCTTGGAGAATCAAATTTTGATCAGACTTACGGGGTTAGAAAGAGGACTCAGAGGTATATTGCAGGACGCAATTTCAGAAATTGGAGATCTGAAAGTATAGGGTTATAGTCGTTTGAAGATCAAGCTCCTAAAATCAAGAAAAGGCGATATGAGGAAGTTTGATGGCAAGGATCTAGTAAATTGGATAGTATAGATGGAGCAATATTTTGGTCTACATGAGGTTCAACTGTTACAAAAGTACATATTTCATTTTTATATTTACAACCGAATCAATTTTTATGGTATAAAGGGCTTTGTGTAGGAATTTACAGGGTAAGTTCCTCAGACAGAACACCAAAAGGACACCGCTCACAAACAGATCACAGATCAATACACCAGTATTTTGACGTGGTTAAAAGCCTCAGAGAGGGAAACAGTCCACGGCCTGCGCCAACGTGGCTACTACAGGCAATTTATTAATAAAAGAATGAAAATTTACATAAGCTTCTCTCATGCACGGTTAACCTACAAATGACCCTCCATGCGCTTTAAATAGAATTCATGGACCAATCGGGTGTCAAGCCACGGATCAAGTGTCGGTAATACCGAGGAGAGAAATGAACCGTCGGATCACTACATATCGTGACCGTCGGATTGTAAGTTACAAAATGTACAACGGTAAAGAAACACACTTTACCTAACTCTATACCTAACTCTATACTAGACCAAG
>APFE030685670.1:0-11015 GCA_000404065.3 Pinus taeda
CTCCATTCATATGTTTGATGGCAAGCTTGAGGTGAGAAAAGCATCTGATCACTCACTTGTCATGAGGGGAATAGAAGAAGAAAGAATTTTCAAACTGCAAGGAACATCTGCTCATGCACAACATTTCTCAAATATTTCTCATCATGAAGAAGGTACACTTCCATCAAGTTTATTATGGCATGCTAGATTTGGACATTTAAACTATGACAGTCTCCGTTTATTGAAGAAAAATGGTGTTGCTAGTTTGCCTACAATTCCTAGGAAACTTAAGCAATGTGATGCTTGCATTCTAGGAAAGCATAGAAAACAGTCTTTTCATGATTCACATTCAAGAGCACACAGGAAGATTGAACTCATTCATTCATATTTATGTGGTCCAATGCCTATTCCTTCTGCAAATGGAAATAAATATTACATGACATTTATTGATGACTACACCAGAATGTGTTGGGTTTATTTATTGAAGAACAAATCTGATGCTTTTCAAACATTCAAGAATTTTCATAAATGGATTGAAAATGGTGCACAATCTCATATTGGGTCTATTCGCACTAATAATGGAAAGAATACACATCAAATGAATTTGAAAACTATCTTCGCCAACATGGGATCAAACATCAAACAATTGTGCCTTATAATCCCCAACATAATGGTGTAGATGAAAGAATGAATAGGACAATCTTAAATATGGTACGATCCATGCTCTTCTTCAAAAATGTAAAGCTAATGTTTTGGGCTGATGCTATTCTATGTGCTGCATATGTAAAGAATAGATGTCCATCTAATGCTATAAGAAACAAGACTGCTTATGAATTGTGGTATGGACATGTTCCTTTGGTAAAACATCTCAGGGTCTTTGGTTCCACCTGTTATGCTTTGATACTAAAGGTACATAGAAACAAACTTGGTGCTAGAAGTCGTAAGTGTATCTTCCTGGGGTATTTCAAACACCTCCAAAGAATACCGCCTCTATGATGAAGTAAATAAAAAGTTTGTTGTATCTAGAGATGTAATTTTTCTTGAATCATCCAAAACTGACAATGTTGTTGAGTGAAAACTTGATCGCTTGGATAGATTTGCAAAAATAAAATCATTTCAAGAATTTGATAATCAGATTCCACATCTTGAAGGGGGGATTCCTATACTAGATCAACATGTGGAATCTTCTTCTGAGGAACACTCTTCCCCGCATGAAACTCCAACAACGGATGATGATTTAAGTGATGTAATTGATAGAATTGGGAGACTCAATCTTGATTCAGTCCCGACTCAATCAACAGAGCAGCTTAGACCGTCTCAGAAAGGTCCCCCAAAGTGGCTGACAAAGACACTTGAAAGTGTTCATCCTGATGAAATTGGAAAAACAGGAACCAAAAATTCAAACCGACAAAATGGAGGTGATATAGATGACTCTAATTCACCTGTTGATATGGATGTTCCTTATGATTGTGAATTGAACTTGTCTACAGATTTTGAACCAACTTCCTTCAAAGAAGCTACTTCTCATGATGAATGGAAAGAAGCGATGCAAAAGGAGTATGATGCCCTCATAAAGAACGACACTTAGAAGTTGGTTGATCCTCCATTAGGAACCAAACCAATTGGATACAAGTGGGTCTACAAGAACAAGTATAAAGCTGATGGCTCACTTGACAAGCACAAAGCTAGGCTTGTGGCAAAAGGTCTTGCATAGAAGGAAGGGGTTGAATATGAGGAGACTTTTGCCCCCACAACAAAATGGGCTACCATTGTAGAGCTATAAAAAGGGTCTCTTTCACCTCTAGTTACCTCACATTAATATGTCAATCCGGGAACATCTGGTTATTTCAAAGAGTGTCTTAGTTCGAGGCTTAACACTTGTCAGAGTAATGCTTGCAGTACAGCTATTTAAAAGCTACAAAAGTAAATCAATGCGCATCTACAACTTAGCTACTTCAAAAGACTAAATCACACCAAGCGTTGCATCAGCCAAAGGTTCGGTAGCAATAACCCATCCTTTTCATAACTAATGAGAACATATCCGAGGTCTGGGAGCTAGGTAGCAGATGTTGGGGCTCACTACAACCTAAGATCATCCTTAATGAATATAAATGAAACGACAAGTAAAGGAAATAACAGTGAAATAGAACGGCACATCAGCCAAGGGTTTAGTAGCAATAACCCATCCCTTTCATAGCTGATGGGGGCAGATCAAAGGTCTGGGAGCCAAATAGCAGATGTTGATGCTCACTACAGCCTGAGACTGCCCTAAATAAAACAGCAAATTAACAACCTGGAAATGGAACAACAATTTAAATGGAACAACAACTAAAATGGAATAGCAAATAAATGGAACAACAAATAAAATGGAACAACAACTAAATGGAACAACAATTCAGAAATGGAACAGCAATTCGGAAATGGAACAACAGTCAAAATAAGTAGTAACCAAGTTCATCAAGCTGTAACTCTATTTAATCACTCAATCAAAACATCAATCCTTCAATCTTAAAAGATGTACACATACTATGGAACAACACTACCGACTACAACCCTAGAAACACAACGTGCTTAATCTGCTTCTGTTATTGATCTAAATAAACACATACGATTGAATCTCAAGATGAAAACAACAACATTCAATAATCATATGAAATCAGACTTCTTCAAGATAACTGTTATAATGCTAAAGCACAATCGCAATGAACTCTGTAGTGACAATATCCTGTAGAGATTAATCAACACTTAATGGATTCGTAACATGATATGGTGTCAATATAAGACTTTAGTTTGCAGGAACATTAAACAAGTTAAACATAACAAAGCATGTAATATAACATTCATAAAACACAACATATTACCAGATTACGCCTATGAACAAACCACATAGAAACTACGCGTAATTGTACAAGAGCAAGTGTCCTCTAGGGCCGGGCCCTTAGCCTCCAGGGGTACACCGCTTAAGATTGATCCAGGCTCAGAGATAAAAGAGTAACCAAGTTTGTATTAAGGCATGAAATAAAATTACAGGAATTCAAGTCTTCAATAGAAAATAAAGATCATAGTCCTAATCTTCCTTAAAAGAAATTACATAAAACCCGTCCCCCCTGCTAGCCAACAGTGCTATCCCTTTTATAAGGAAGATGGTGGAGATATCTAGATACAGAAAATAGATAAAATAGCGATCCCTGAGGATCTTAGATCCTGAGGGATTTGCAGATTTGTTAATCCTGCGTTACTTCTTTCCTTTTCTGTTCCGTGTTGGTATCTCCGCTCCCTTTCCTGGGTTGATCCATTTTGATCTGTGTTGCTTGTGGTCTCCCATCAAAGGGACAATAGTTAGCTCATCCTTGTCTTTTTCCTTGGAATGGCCACCTTCCATTTTTCCTCCCTCCTGCACATAGGAATGACAATTATTAGTGTTTCCTATTAATCTCTCGTGTTTCGTTATAAATCTTCATCATTATCTAAGTTTCTAATGCAAAAGGCTTTTAAGTTCTCGTGAAAAGATACTAAAATAACCATCGGAGCATACCTTCCTTGATACTCCACATACCCCCCAGCTTACCCTTTTTCATGGCCTCATGAAAACATTGTAATTGACATGCAAAGCAGTGAGGGAGTAGGCTGGAGATGGAATCTCGTGTGGGGGCCTACATCCATGATGCGAAATTAGATGATCAAAGAAATGGCCTGTCTGGCCCTCGGGCACCTCATACAGGGCTTGATATCCGGGTGCAGGATGCCAAATGATTGGACTCCAGAACCTATATCCTAACCAGGATGGCCCTGCCCCCAAAACAATTTCGCCATAGAGGGGGAATTGGTTAGCAGCAAGCTTAAAATTCTCATACTTAAATGGCTCTCTGAGTTGAATGTTTGGATTAGATACTCGATATCGAAATTTAGCTGCTTCAACAGCAGGGTCCTTAATAGAGGAAAAGAATTCAAGGCCCTGCCAAATGATTGCTTCATGCATGGGTCCTAATGCTTCAATCACTCCTAGAGCCCTCATGAGATTTTTATGTCTCCTCCATAACTGTTCTGGGTCTCTAGGCTCAGCTCTTACCCATAGATCTAATCCATTTTCTTGTCTCTGAAAAGCATTGTAGGCTTTAAGCCATTTAATTTGATTCACTGCCAATGAAATAAATGCTTGCAATTGAATATCCCCAACAAAAGGGCCAGGGTTCAGCTCGGTCTCTTGTTCTAGTACAAGGTTATGTAGGTAAAATTCACACAATAATCTTTGCACTTTTACCCCATAATGTTTACAGCAATTTATAAAATCATTTATAGTGTTAATTTCTATGGGAGCACCTACCTTAACAACCTTTATTTTCAATTGTAAGTACCTTTCCATTAGAAATAGGGTATAGTTCTTGGTAGGGGCTCTACATGCTAGGACCTCATTGTATAGAGAACATAAGGTATCCATCTGTTTAATAACTACATCTAATCTACGGGTTACCTTGGCAACTTTCTCTTGTTCCTTTCGCCATCCTTCGAAAGCTTGGCTTTCAGATAGGTTGACATTCCTTAGCTGCTGCTGTAATTCTTCATATTTTTCTCGGGGGACCGTTTTCTCCCTGAGATTTTCTGCTTCTTGTTGGGCTTGCTTCAAATGTTGGTGAAGGGTTCTAGTTTTCAGGTCCTTCTTCCATGCCTCCGTGGAGGCCGAGAGCTTTACTTGAACTTTCTTATTGCGCTGCTTTGAGTTCATAACCCTTATTACTCCCGAAGGTGGTGCCTCCGTCTGAACCATCTTATCATCTTTTTCAGTTTTAACACGAACTCAAGCCCACTGCTGTTCCTTTTCAAATGGAATAGCAGTCTGCTCTTCTGCTTCAACTGGAACAGCAGTTTGTTTTTCAGCTTCATTTGGAACAAAAGTTTGGCTTCTGTTAGGGTTTTGAGCAGTAGGACGGCTTCTGGTCCTCCACCTTCTGCCCTTAAGGGATCTTATTGGTGTAGTCAGACCTTTTCTTCCTGAAATGCCTTTCACCCTTTGCCTCGCTTTTAGAACCCTAATTTGCCGGTGAAGCCAGACTATTATTTTTAACAATGTCCACTTTTCCCTTTGTAATTCCCTTATTTCCATCATCTCCTCAGAAAGAACAACAGGCTGTTCGCTGCGGGTTGGACTGTGGCTAGCTTCCTGATTTTCTCCTTGAGGTGGCTGCTATGGGGTAAGAACCTTGCTTGGCTCCGTTATTTCTTGGGCTGATTCCTCTTCTGCCCTTATTTCTTCCGACTTTCCTCTGGTGCCTTCTGACTAGGAATGGGCTATTCCTGCTCAGCATTTTATGATATCTTCTCATTATGAACGGGCGAATTTTCTACTTCCGCCTCTTCTGCATGCAATTCCTTGGGTGCATTTTTCTCCTGGGTTTTCTCTACGGCCTGGAGGTTAGATGGACTCAAGGGTTGGCCATATTCACCCATATTGGCCAAAATGTTGGCCAATTCATCTTTCCCTAACAGGTCTTGTAATGGGCTTCCTTCGTGCTGTCCCATTCCTTCCTCCTGCTCGAACTGCTCAACTTCTTTCTTCTCGTCTCCTTCTTCTTCAGTCTGCTCATCCTATTCTTCTTCTCTCTTTGCAGATTTCTCTGCCTCTTCTTCTTCTTCTTCTGTTTTTGCCTCTGCAGATTGTTCTTCTCCTTCAACGTCTTCTTCTTCTGTTTTTGCCTCTGCAGATTGTTCTTCTCCTTCAACGTCTTCTTCTTCCGTTTCTGTTTATGCAGACTGCTCTGTTTCCTCGTTGTTTTCATCCTCTGTCTCTGTCTCTACAGTCTGCTCTACTTCCTCGTTGCTTTCTTCCTCTGTTTCTGTCTCTGCAGTCTGCTCTACTTCCTCGTTTCTTTCTTCCTCTGCAGACTGCTTATCTTCGATTTCTATTGCTTGGCTCGTGCCTTCCTGGGGCTTCTCTAGCCCTCCTTGTAACCCTGCGAGCGTTACCGACTTTCTACGTTTTTCTGGTTGTTCAGGTGTACTAGCGTCATGTTTCCGCTTTTTGGGTCGTTTTTCAGGTTGTTTTTCAGATTTCACTTCTGTGCAAGTGTCCTGCTTTCGTTTCTCTGAACGTTGGGGTGTGCTATCAACTCGTTTTCGTTTTTTCGGGCGTCCAGATGTGGCCGTCCCTTTATTAATAATAGCAATTAGCTCTTCCCAGCTGCTCTGCTGCTGGGTGAGACTATAATTCACTATCAAGCGAATCAATCCGTGGTGACTAACAACTGATTCTACGTGCTGTGCCCTTTTCATACTTCGTGTGACATCATGCAATAGTGAATTCAATAATGCAGGCAAAATTCACAGAACATTTTTGTTTTAAGACAGTTAGGAGTTTAAGATGTCGTGGTCTTACCATGTCCTTTCTGCCTTCACAAGTGATGTAGCTCTGGATGATTTTTGCCAATTCCGCCCATGGCTCTCCTAGCGTTGCTGGTAGCACCCCCTTTCCTCGGATTGTCAAATTCTGGACCTCATCCTGAAAGATTTCCAAAACCTTCTACAGCCTTTCCTTCTTTATTGTCCATACCGGTTCCGTGGCCGGTAGTCCCGTGACTCTTGCTATTATGTCGCCAGTGACTACTATTCGGCTTCCTCTTACTGTGGAGTATTCTTCCTGTAGGTTATGTAAAAATTCTTTCACTACTGTTTCATTAGACTCCTTCAGGCGGTTGAGATAGGTCAACCATCCTGCTCTCTTCAGAATTCTTCGGGCTGCAACTGAAACAGTTAATGTTTGTGGTTCTCGGCGGACTGATCTTCCTCCCATAGTTTCATTGCAAATTCTCAAAGGAACAGCAGCTGTTTGTTGAAACGCAAAGAAGCTGGTGGCGTATTCCTCGTTCAAATTCAAATGCAACGGCGTATGCAATGGAAATAGCTTCAAACAACAACTCATGCAGAAGAAAACAAATAGCAAATGATCATACCGTTGAGCCATGATGTGCTCGAGTACAAAATTTTCTCGAATAACGGACTGACACGTGCTCTGGGGAATGATGAGGTTACCTCCCCCCCGCAATGTAATAGGCTGTCCCAGCCGTCAAATAAAGGAGCAGCGTCTGTTCTGCCATGAGGTCTTTATGGAACAACTTATGGAAATATGCCATGTTCGCAAAAACAACCTATTACTGAAATCAAGGTAGAAAGTTAGATCGCTTTTAATACGTAAGGGACTGCGGTGATTTGATGGAAGTTCGGGGATAAGACATTTGCCATAAATAGCGAGTCTCCCGCGGTCACTGTCACTAGCTCCGTAATGATTGGCGATAATAGATAGTCATGCGCTATATGGTTGGGTAATTATATAATTAATTATCACGTCATAAGAAACGAGAGGATATAATCTCCTTACCTATTGGTGTAAAAGTACGACTTAAATACCATTAACAGTGATCTGTTGCCGACAGGTGATGTCCATAACCTTGGTAGAGTTGTTTATTTCACCCCGGGAACCATAGTCCTTTGTGTATGCCAGGAAGCGTTATATAATGTCAAACTGTAGGCCACTATGCAGACTTGGTAACCAGTTAGTCATAATGCCATTCACGAGGGAGGAGCGAATAGTGGGCAGGCCGGCTCGTGGTGAGACCTCCTATACCAAGGGTTATTTGTTTTGATATACCTTTTGGACCATTTCCCAGGTGTGGTGGCCCTAGTGGGACTGCCACTTCGCTTCCATCCTGATGATCATGGTAGGCCAGCTCGTAATGAGACTTCCTATCCTGCAATTTGACAAATTTTTTTTTTAGAAACCCTGCTTTGGTTCGTTCTTTTTTCTTGTTTTTAATAGAGAGCCTTTCTTGTTTATACACAAAGGGTGGTTCAACACTCCTTAAGAGTAGGAATGGTGGAAGAAGTCTTGATATCCCAATAGAAAGGTATAGACCCTTTGATCTTATTACCGAATGATAATCAAAGAACCATCATGATAGAGATAACCAATCAGAACAGAGTTAGTAGAAAAATGGCAACAAAAGATGATAAATAAGCATATCTTTCCCTGTGTCCTTTCGCCAATTCAGGGCAGTTTCTTATAAAGATAGCAATTTATGATTTACTGATTTCCGTATGCTGTGTTTTTGTTTCCATCACATGAGTGGATAGCTGTATTCCAAGAGACTCGAAAGAACATTAGCAATAAGCATCCTTAAGAAGGGACAAGCTGTTTCAAATCATATGAGTAGTGCTTCTTTCAAGGAAGGGCACAACAACAGTTCATAGATGTTGTTCGTTTGGAGAAAGGAATAGTGGAAATCAACGATGTTGTTCCTTTTTGAAAAGGAACAGCAAAATCAAACAAGTGCCGTTCTTTTTGGAAAGAGACCGGCCGAAATCAAAAAGTGATGTTCCTTTTGGAAACAGCGAAAACACACAAGTGTTGTTCCTTTTGAAAAGGAACAACTAAAATCATGAGTGCCGTTCCTTTTGTAAAAGGAACAACACCAATCGCAAGTGCTGTTCCTTTTGGAAAAGGAACAACAAAAATCATAAGTGCTGTTCCTTTTGGAAAAGGAACAAAAAAAATCACAAGTGATGTTCCTTTTGGAAAAGGAACAACAGAAATCACAAGTGTTGTTCCTTTTGGAAAAAGGAACAACAGAAATCACAAGTGCTGTTCCTTTTGGAAAAGGAACAACAGAAATCACAAGCGCTGTTCCTTTTGGAAAAGGAACATCAGAAATCACGAGTGTTGTTCCTTTTGGAAAAGAAACAACAAAAATCACGAGTGTTGTTCCTTTTGGAAAAGGAACAACAGAAATCAAAACATGTTGCAAAAATATGTACAAAAATAATTCAAGCAGTTATATACAAATTGTAAAGAAAAGTAAACTTCTTAGTGAGTTACAGGTGGAGGAGACTTGTCTTCCTCCCGTAAGATCTCCATATCTGAATCTTGGCGTAGTTGTTGGCAGAAGGACTCCCGAGTAAGTGGTTTGCGATAAAGACAGACTCGATGGCTGTTTGCCTTAAAGGTATACCCAGAACCATCAATAGTAATCAGTGTAAGGGTGCCATTGTCATGTACTTTCTGAATTTCATATGGTCCCAGCCAACAAGTCTGGAGTTTCCCGGGGAAGTCCTGAAATCTAGAGTCATATAAAAGAGCCCAGTCTCTTTCATGGAAGACTCTGTTTTTAATGAGAGGATCATGCCATTTAGCTCTCTGCTGCTGTATCAGGGCAGTGTGTTGAAGTGTAGAGAGCCTAATTTCATCCAGCTCATTAATCTGTTGTAATCGATTAGTTTATGCCTCGGTTAAGTCTAAACCAACTTCTTGTGCTATACGTAATGTCTGGATTTCAAATTCTATAGGAAATATAGGTTGTTTTCCGAACATTAGCTGGTAAGGTGAGTGACCAGTGGTGCTTCTCCATGTTGTTCTATAAGCCCACAGTGCTTTAGGTAGTTTGGCAGCCCAATCGCGTCTATGTGATGCAACTGTTTTTATTAGAATTGTTTCTATTATCTTCTTGTTGCTTTCTACTTGCCCATTTGCCTGTGGGTGATATGGGGTGGTAATCTTATGCTGAACATGATAATTATTGAGTGTTGCCGCTATTATGTTCCCAGCAAACTATGGCCCTCCATCTGTAATTATCTCTCTAGGGAGGCCATAGCGCACAAATAGATGGAGCAGGAACTGTATAACAGATTCTTTTGTAGCTCTGGGCAAGGCCTCTGCTTCAACCCACTTGGTGATGTATTCTGTTGCCACCAAAATGTATGTTTTTTGGTTTGATGGTGGGTTGATTGGTCCCACGAAATCAAGAGCCCAACGCTCAAATGGTTTGATGACTAACTGTGGTTTCAAAGGCATCTCATCCGAGTGACTAGGGCGTCCCGCTCTCTGGCAACTGTCACATGCTTGGACAAATTTCTTTGCATATTTAAAAATTGTGGGCCAATAATACCCTGTGTGTAATACTTTATGTGCAGTTCTGCGATCAGCGAAATGTCCACCACATGGTTGGTCATGGCATGCTTTCAATATATAAAAAATTTCATCTTGTCTAACGCATCTCTTGATTTGCATGTCTGCCCCTGTGTGAAACAAATAGCCCCCAATCCAGGAAAATCTGGTACTTCGCTGGACAATCTGTTTTCGCTCATTAGGGGTTAAATGCTTTGGTAACTTACCTACTGCTAGGTAATTGGCGACATCAGCATACCAGGGTGTTTGAACAGCTACAACAAAGAGATGCTCATCTGGAAACTGATCTTCAACTGCTACTGCATCGACTGGTTTTGGCATTCTTGAGAGGAAATCAGCTATCAGGTTCTCTTTCCCGGGTCGATCCTTGATTGTAATATCAAATTCCTGCAATAAAATCAACCATCTAGTTATTTTTCCATTTGTGACAGGCTTATTTGCTAAATATTTTATAGCAGAATGATCTGTGTACAAGATAACTTAATATCCAGTGATGTAATGTCTGAATTTATTGATAGCATGTATAACAACTAGAAATTCCTTTTCAGTGACAGTATAATTTAATTCAGCAGGGGATAGATTTTTGCTAATGTAATAAATTGCATATGGTTTTCTATCCTCCTCCTGTCTAAGGATCGCTCCAATGGCTGTATCTGAGGCATTAGATGATATCTGGAATGGCAAATCCCAATTTGGTCACCGAAGGACTGGGGCTGTAGATACGAGCTTTTTCAGATCGTTGAAAGCACGTTCACATTTTTCTGTCCAAAGGAAATCAATATTACCAGTTAGTGCATACAATGGTGCAGCAATACGTGAATAATGTTCTATAAATCTTCTGTAATAACCAGAGAATCCGAGAAATCTACGTACCTCCGTTTGAGTAGTAGGAGTAGGAATAAGCAAAAGTATTTAGATTTTGGCTGGGTCTACCTGAATGCCAGCTGCTGAAATATAGTGTCCTAAAATAAGTCCTTCCATCATCATCATGTAGCATTTTTCATGGCTTAAACAAAGCCTGGTAGCTATGCAACGTTGTAGGACTTTTTCTAGTGTCTCCAATGCTGGATCAAACTCATCTCCGTAT
>APFE030685685.1:6678-29630 GCA_000404065.3 Pinus taeda
TTTCCTGTTGATTTAAAAGTAATAAAAGGAGCTTGCTGACCTTCTCACAAAGCTTTAAACATTTAACATCTTATCATTTTATCATAAGCAACATAAATTAAGGTGAGCATTCCATTGATATCAACTTAACAAGAGTAGTCCATGGAAAAATACATGTTTCGGCGGTTGATGATGATACCTTTGTCTTATAGCTCCAGCTGAACGCTCCTTCTCACCGACCCAACCGGATTTACCTCCCAGCCAACTAGGAAACAAATTCCCAGCCCAGGAAACCTCCACAGGTTCCCTAGCCCTCCGTGCCCAAGTCCAACCAGATATAGTGTGTCCTCAAGAAGAATGTGCAAAACCAGATAACAATACTTTCCTCCTCTCAAACCCAAGAAACCTCCATAGGTTTCCAAGGTCTCCCCAAAATCATAACAAGTCCAAACAATCACAACCAACCCCACAATCCTAAGCAAAACCTCCCCCAAAACTCCCCCTTTT
Source organism: Pinus taeda (assembly GCA_000404065.3). Classification (NCBI taxonomy): domain Eukaryota; kingdom Viridiplantae; phylum Streptophyta; class Pinopsida; order Pinales; family Pinaceae; genus Pinus; species Pinus taeda. Next base: position 7,165 of record APFE030685685.1, read on the forward strand.
CTCCCTTCCCCCTTCCCTTTTTATACCCTCCTTCCCTTCTCCATCTCAACTACCTCTCATTTAATGTCATTAACTTCTCACCCATCCTTATAGTTGACTTCTCTTCTCCCAAGTAAGCTAGGAGTACATTTGGAAATGTGAAATGTAATTACATGGAGAGGACCATGTCTTCTCCTTAATAAATGTTAGGGTACATTGGGTAATGTGAAATGAATATATATATATTGATAATGAGTTGGAGAGGACTATGTCTTCTCCCTAATAAATGTGAGGGTACATTGGGTAATGTGAAATGAATATATATATATTTTGATAATGAGTTGGAGAGGACTATGTCTTCTCCCTAATAAATGTGAGGGTACATTGGAGAATGTGAAATGTAATTACATGGAGAGGACCATGTCTTCTCCCTAATAAATGTGAGGGTACATTGGGTAATGTGAAATGAATACATACATTTTGAAATAATGGAAGGAGACCAAATTCTACCCAATATTCAATTTGAGAAGGTAAGTGGAGAATTTAAATAATGGTAATCATGAATTTTATATTAGACCTATATTTCTCAATATTTTTAGATAATGTAAACATTAGCAAAATTTGTAGGATAAGATTTAAGTGGGGCATTACAGGCGGTTCCCGTAACTTGTATTTCATTATCGCTTTATCGCATTTTCGTCAAGATCGCGATCTCGCAGATCACAAATTGCAGCTCATATCATCGCAACGTCGCAATTATCGCAAGATCACATTTATCGTAAGATCACATTTCATGTTAAACTATTGTGTGCTGCTTATGCGATGTCGCATATCGGCCATCGGAGAATTATCAAGATCTTCATTTATGGGCGCTTCTTGATGTATGTGATGCGATGGATTTCGCGTCGCTTTTTCGCGTTATTTATTGTGTTCATAAAGAAATGTTTTACTCTCTTCTCGCGATGCGATATATTTTTAAGGAGTACAATACAAACAGAATTTTTTGAATTTTTTTACTAAGGGTCCCCACTTATTTAATGTTATTGCTAACACTAAATAAGGAGGGGGGTTGTTGGTGGCCACAACACAACATAGTCCTAACATATGCTGCCTTTCTGGACAAACTTCAACATATACCCTTCAACACTCTTCTCCATGTCAATCAAGCCACTTTTAGACCTTCCTTCCTCCATGGTTGTGACTGGGGCATGCTTGAATAGTGTTAAAATTGGCAACCAAGGAAAAACTTCATGTGGGTCATCTTATTCATGGCTGATAATATTTTTATTAGATTCCTCTCATCGAGAGGTGTAGGATTGTGTTGTGACCAGCAACAACCCCCCCTTTTTATTTAAGTATTTGTCCAAAATGCTAAATGAATAGGGGACCCCTAGTTTAATTTTGAGAAAAATCAAATTTTCCGTCTTCAAAATAAAGCTACCATCGTAGGCTTAAAACGGTCCTTCGAATATTTTAAACTAAGTCTACGATAAGGTAAAGATCTTTAAAAATTTGCATTTATGCGCAAGGCCCCCCCACGTAAATCCTAACGTCGCATCGCAGTAAGTAATGTTCATAAAGAAAAACCTCAAAATCTGTCGATCCGCGATAACACCGATCACAAGATCGCACATTGCAGAAATGAAATGGCAATACTTAACAAACATCAAACTCCTGCGACCCGTCATGTTGCGACATGCGATATTGCGATCGCCATGATATGCGATCTGGCGATTTGCGATAAGCGCGCCTTGCGATGGCACGATCTTCAATGTAACGTAAAGCAAATCATGAATCATTTAATCACGAATCCTTCGGGCACGCCATTCAAAGAAAGGCCACTTACCATAATCTGACCCCAAATCATGCGCTTTTAATGATAGTAAGTGGATTAGTTGTCAGTTATTTAATGAAATAAAGACGCGTGCTTTGCTAAAGAATTGTTTCATGTAAGGTGGCATATTTAGTATATCTGTTGCATTTAAAACTCTCCCATCACCTTTCTCAATCAGTCATTTCCACTTCGCTCATAATCTGCAGGAACTAAGAGATAAGAAGATTCAAAAGCCAAACGCAGGAGCAAATGGGAAAGAAACATAAATCCCAAGGCTCCGAGACGAAGGAAAAGGCAAAGGAGATGGCGCCCTTGTACACAGACACTGCATGCAACAGGGACGCAAGAATTTCGACTTGGGAAGGCATGTATAGGCTGCTGGAGGAGGAAAATCCTAGAGTAATGAAGGTTGATAGCGCCGCGGGATCACAAAACTCTTCTGAGGCATCCTTAGAAGAGCTGGCTTGTTTATTTCTTCATCGAATAGCAGCTAGACCCAAGATTTTTTCGTATACAGATATGATCAGATGGACACTTGAAAATGCAGAGTTACAAGGCAAACAATTCAAAGCTCCAGGGCATGGGCTCATAGGATCATTCGCTGCGCAAGACTTAAAGCTTATGTATCATCTTCCTGAGCCTCAGATGACCTACAACACGCAATTTTTCAAGAAATTTGCAGCAGAGAACCCAAACCTAGAAGAAACCACTAAAGAATGGACCAGAAGAGAGGAGTCGCTAAAAAGGGACAAAAATGGTATGTACAGCACTGGTTCTCTCACCTCTCCATATTGTTTTGTTGCGGCCATGCTATGCAGGCTATTTGGGATGCCAGACATAAATAAATTTTCATCTGAATGGCTACCACTCCTAGACACTACCACAAATGTCGATCTCGTGGATTGGGCCAAAATATTTTCTGATAATTTATACACTACTGTCATAAATTACCGGTCTAAGAGATCCTTGTCACAAAGGGTCTATCCTCCTTTTTATCTGTCTGCTTACATTATGGATTCTATTTGCTATGTATCTAAATTCCCAACTATGGGTTGGAAATGGACTACCTAGGACCCGTCACCTATTCATCTTTATCACAAAGTATTATGGGATTCATAGTTTGCCCCTCACTTCTATCAGATTTGCCACAGGCTCATCTTACCCCTATATAGGATGATGTATGGTGAAGAACCCCCGAGGTGCTCACCCGAAGCACAAATAAACATCATCCCCGTCGCAAGATGGTTCGGGGAAGAATGGTTCACTTATCTTAGAGTGTTTGGTAGCATTGTACCTTCACATGTCCTACCTCTGTATGTCCCCGACAAGCTTTTGGCTAGGGAAATTGCCTATTAGACTTGCTCAGAAGGCGGCCTAACCAAAGAGCTAAAAGACAAGAAGAAGGCCATATGGCCTCAGTTCCCTGTAGCTTGTGGGGCCTTCTCATTATTCGATGTAGGACATGCTTTTGCTAAAGTAGGGAATGTCACGTCTCTACAATTATTTAAATTCCCCACTAGACCTTTTGACCTAAATAATGTTGCCCATGATTTCACTATAAGTGTCAGAATAAAAGTGTTCGCCGGAAAGAAAGATTTATTTGATGACTTGTTTCAAAATAAAAGTTCATTCCAGGAAGTTTTGTGAGAAGCTAAGTCGAGGTTATCCCCAGATGACCTCGAAAGATTTTTTTTATTCAGAGAAAGAAGACTAGCCAGTGTTCCCCTAGAAAAGTTGCGCCTACTCGCCAGAGAGCCTACTCCCAGTGTTAGCCTCAGCGGAAAATCCAGTACTTCCAAATCCAAATCTGACGCTGCCCAAGGAACACCTGAACATTCTAAGAAGTCTACAAGCGACCAAGGGAAAGGCAAAGAAATAGCCAAGGATACAGCTCAGTCAAGTGCAATGTCGCAACTGCAAGTTATCACCTCCCCACCAAGAGACGTCCCTCCTCCCGTCATTAAATCGCCACTCGTCATGACAGAGCTCGATAAAGAATGGGAAAACTTCAACGAGCTAGTCAGCCTTGAAGGGAAAGTCCCAAGAACACCTATGAGCGATGCACAGGTAGCACAGGAAATGGTTTCAACCATGGTCGGTAGTGTCTCAAAAATGGAGCACAGTCATATCGCTCCACCTTCTGAGCTTCTACTTAGTGTAGAGGAAATTCCCCCACTGGACGTATTCTATAGTCCCCAACATAAAGCAGTGGTGAGGAGAGAAAGAAAGAAGAGAAAGCTAGAGAATATGCTGTCATAGGACGCTGAACATTTAGACGTCTTATGGAAAAACCCTAACAACAACCCGACAGAAAATCTCACGAAGCTGTCTCAAATCGCAGGAGCATACGCTTCTGCGACTATCGACAAAGCGTCGGAAGTTCAGAAACCGTTGAGGGAGCAAGAAAACCAAATACAACTACTACAACAACAGCTACAACAAGCCAATGCCAGTAATGAAGCGTCCAAACAACTCGAGAAACTACAAGAAGACTTTCAGCAACTGCAGATAAGCTATCAGAGAAGCCTGGACGAAAAAGGAAAGCAGTTGCAAGATTTACAAGAAATACACAAAGACGAGCCCAAGCTTGCCGAATTCGTTTCAGAGTCTACTAGCTTAAATGAGCAACTTCTACAGCAACAGGAAGAGTTGGGACGTAAAATATCGCAGTGGAGTCACTATTGCGAGTTGAGCGACAAACTCACCAATCAAGTGACAGACCTGCGAAGTGACTACGAACAGGTTGACAGACGAGTGACAGAGTATCTAGCTTGGCAGGATGGAGAGGAAGGGAAGAGAGAAAATGCACCCAGAATAAATGAAAGCCATAAAGAATTGCTCTTTAACAAATGGCACGATCAAATCAGGCAGTCAAAACAGGTGGCAGAGGCAGCGGCGACACAGGCGAGTGTTCTTATAGACTGTGTAAATGAAAATTTATACAGAGACAACTTAATCACAGAAACCACCCCAAGATACCTACAAAACAAATCACGAATAGAGGCAGAATGGAAAGAGAAGGCGCAGGAAAAGGGAAAAGCGATCCAGGCATTGAACAGGTTGAATTGGGAGTGCTATTGGGCATACTTAGTCAAGCCACATAGTCAATGGATGATTGTGAGGTGCATCATAAACTCAGCCAAGAAAGTAGTGCCAACTCTCATAGATTCCGTTTTAGCAGCCCAGCTCATCGCAGAAGTCGGCCAACCGACTCTTCTCAAATCCATGATTAACACTTGCAGTTTTAAGGACCAAATTCAGAAGTAGCTTATTTTTACTAGTTTGTTGTTTCTTTTTGTTTAGATTAGAAAAAGGACGGTCATTTGAGAGTCGTATCCTAAAATTTTGTAAAAACACTATTATTAGAATTAGGAAGTAGTATTCGAACCCTTCTCATGCATTTAGAGAAGGGTCCAAAGATTTGTCAAAAGCTTATCCTCAGAACATGCACTTCTGCACCCTCATAGGAGGTTTTGATGAATGGATGGATCGAGATTTATTTTTACTTGCATTTTGATATCTGTTACTGATGTTGCACTTCTGTACTCTTGGTGGATTTTAGAACAAGTAGAGATAGATCATTTTTGCTTAAAGCTTATGGGTAGAGCTAGTCATAAATGGTACTTTTATCTCTTGGCAATTTCTGCTTATATTCTTTAAGTGATTTACAGTTTCAGTTGTTTATATGTTATTGCATGAATGTATGGGTTATCATTTGGCACTTTTGTACGGTGGAGTCATACTGTTTATGTTTGACATATGAATGGCTTATTATGCGATATGTTGTTCACAATTGTTTTTCCTAACTTCTTATGCAAAGTGGTTTACCTTTAATGATTTATATTCTTATAATGGCTGAATGATCTTTATTACCAGTTATTATGCGAAATCGTTTTGGATCGCATAATGGAAGATATAAAATCCCGGGTTAGAATAGATTTGATGTGTTGTTCCTCACTAGATTACAATAGCAAGAGTAAAGTTAAAGAATCTTAATTAGATTAGCTTTAAAATACTCTTAGATCAGCATAGTTCAACTCTATACACACACACACACCCAAGATCGGGAAACTGGTCCGAACCAGGTGGGTATCCCCCTTGTTGTCGACCCGATTTTTGGGGCTTCAACAGATTGATATAAATATCATCCGATTCTGATAAGTATCCATGGAGATATGAATTTATTTTGATTATGGAATTATTATCAAGCCAACCTACAACTCATGTAGGCTCAGAAGCCCAACAGCCGCATCTATTCAAACACCAATAAATATAAGAGGATTTTTCCTCATTTGCACTCACTCCTCTCATCACATCTCTCTCTCTCTACTACGCAGAAATGAGTCTCTTCTCTACTGCGCAGAAATGGGTCTCTCTCTCACACATGTGAAGCCGGAAGAAGTTGAACTTGAAGCTGCAATTACAGATCCAAAGATTGACCTGCATGGCCTAGAACATCTCCTCTTTGGAACTGCATTGTAGGTTCATCTGAACCTCCTCTGGAAGCCGCAACTTTTGGTGGTGGAATGAAGTCAATCTAACGGTTAGTTTGTGAGATATCATCTACCTTAGTTTGATAATGAAGTCGCTAATGCTGATGCTGCTGATCTAGGGTTTGCTACTGCTGATATGAATCAGAATTATTGTACTATTTCTCTCTACTAAATTATTGAAGATAAAAGAAGATTTGATCAAAGGGTTTCCCCACACATTGTGAGGTTTGTCCCTGGCTAGCCGCCACATCTTGTGTCTCTTGTCTTGGCTTGTTTTCTGTTGATCATTTAATGTTCTATCTGCACTTTACTTTATGTACATGTGATTGCTAATCTGTGGAATATAATAAGAAAAATAAGTAAACTGTTATAAGCATAGAACATACCATAACTTAACATGGTCTCAGAGCTGAGGTGAAGATAAAGCCCAAGCAAGAGCAAGAGCAATCATCAAAGAGAAGATTGGTAAGGCTATCCTAAAAGAACTATGGGGTCCTCAACACTCTTTCCTGCCGAAGACAAGCTCCGTGAGAAAGCTGACTATCACAGATGGAAGATGTCTATCAATCTAACCCTGGAGGATCAAGGAGTGTTGGGTCACGTGAGAGGAAATATTGTTGCGCCTCTATCAAATGCACCTCCTGCTGCTAGGAACAAATGGAAGAACAAAGAAATTAAAGTAAAGAAGATCATCCGGGACTCTATTAACAAGCGCTTGGTGGCCTACATCTCTAATCTAGACACCTCCAAGGAAATCTACGATGGACTGGTGAGTTTATTTAAAGTTAATGATGCAAATCAAGTTTTGTTTCTTAGAAATAAGCTGAGGGAAATCAAGAAGGGTAAAGATGAGAGTATGCAAGCATACTTCTTAAGAATCACCGAGATCAAGAATGATCTCCTATCTATTGGGGAAACTATTACTAATAGAGAAATGGCACTCACAACTCTTGGAGGATTACCATTCGAATAGAATGTGTTCAGGACTACTCTTTTGAACAATAATGCAATTCCTGGTTTCAAGGAATTAATGGCTAGATGCATTCAAGAAGAAACAAGGGAAGAAGTGCAAGAAATGCCCATGCCTAAAGGTCCTCCTTTTGCCTTTTCTTCTCATGCTAAGAAAAGAAATAATTTCGAGACTAAAGCAAAAGGAAAGGGTGGACCTAAGGGTGGAAGAAAAGGACAATTTTACATCTACGATAAAGCAGGTCACTATGTGTTACACAATATTTTGTCACCATCCCTGTCACTCCGTCTCCCACACATTGGAGGACCTATTCCAGGACTTGTGAGAAGTGACATAACTTGAAAACACCTGCATTGTATCCCCTTGAGTATGTATTTGATATGCCCTAAAGACACCTTCTGTAAAATACCCATAAATATAGCCCTTTCTCCATTGGCGTTGTTCCTTAGTGTATCACTCGTGCCAATGGGGGAAATCCTTCAAAGAGGGTGCGCTAGCTGGCGTTCTGTATCAGAGTTCCACTAGCACCAACCTAGTTGGGTAAAGTTTTTAACAAACCAACTTGCGAAGGTTCTTCTTAACCTATTCATGAACTGATTCCAGTTTGAGTTAGTTCAGTTGGGCTTCGAATATCCATGGAAGGGAAGTAGTTCTCCACCTCTCATGGAAGCTTCCTAATGATAAGGACAATCACATGAATATTCTGGATGATCTTATCTCCTTCTCCTCTCTCTATATAAGCTTGTCCTTTTGCCTTTGACAAGATAGTTAGTAATTCTACTCTTCAAGCTCCCAAGTCTAAGTCCCAAAGTCTGAGAATTGCTAAGCTCATGTTGCAAGAGGCCTTGTTCATCCCTATGAGGCTAAATCTTTAAGGAGGAGATCCATGTCCAAGTAATCAAGGAGAGAGAGGCTTGTTCCCCATCCCTTACAAGCTTTGCAAGGCATGTGTTGCTGATCACCCAGCCAAAGGAGGATTTGACGTCAGAACTTGGTTGTATTCTCTTTTGTTTATCAATAATAATAGACGACTATCATTATGGTTCCACTCATGTGTCTTTATTATGATGTTTGAGTTGTATCCTTTCTGACTGATACATAGTTGCATTTCTTGGATTTTATGCTTGTATTTGTTTTGTTCTTTGCATGGAAAGTGTCTATTCACAAGGATCGTGAGGATTGTGACCAGCTGAAGCGAAAGAACAGAAGCGACGACTCTTCTATGAAAACTAGCGCTGGATTCGAGGTAGGCTCTCATCATTAGCCTTTACTTTGCAATTAGGAACCTACATGTTAGCGTTGTTTGATTGTTGCTAGACCCCATTTAGGCTAGTGGGATTGCCTATGTCCGTAGAGGGGATTTACCTGTACAACAATTTGGCGACTCCGCTGGGGATTTGGCTTTTTGCCTTGTTTTCTTGTTTTGTTTTGTTGTTTGATTTGTAAACTTTAGACAGAGCCTAAAGTTTGGCCAGATAGCCTTCGAAATGCTATTGCTTTGCATTAGTGAAGTAGATCAACGCCACTTCAGTCCATCTCCAGTTTGGTTTACGAACTAAACGGCTTGGAACATGCCTTGTTTCTTGGTTGTTTCTTGGTTTCTCCTGCTTGGTAAGCCTTCTGGGTTGAGTCCTTGTGTTGCTTCTTGCCCCTTGGTGTACCTGGGTACTGTTAACTTAGCTTTGGCTCGTTTGTTTTTTATTTTTCCATAGGAAACTCGAATAGCGCTCTTTTATAGCGTTACAGTCGCGCCAGTTGGCGCAAGTTGCTCATTGACAACCCGTGCCAATCCCTGAAAGGCGCTAGTTGCAGCTTGAAAGTCACGCCAGGCCTAGGAACTTTTGAAGTTTGCTTGGTTCTGAGCCTCCTGAGCTTGGTTTTTTGTTTTGGGTACCTTTTTTGGACTGCGTGAGTGTATTGGAGTCTGGTTTGACTGGTTTTGAGTCTCTTTTTTGAGAAATTCTTAATTTTATTTCCTTTGGTCATTACTTGGAGGTTTGTCTCAGTCTCTTCACAATTTTGCATCTTTTTGCTTTTGTTTTTGCAAAACAATTTCCCCCTCATTCGTCGGGGGGGGCTAAATTGTGTATGAGTGTTAATCGCCTTTGAGTTGTTTTATTTTTTGATCTTTGGAACTCTCACTCAATTTTCTTGATTTGCACTTGACTGGTTCTTAGATTACATTAGAATCATCTTGTGTTTGAGAATTCTCTTGCATAGATCACACTTTCATAATTAGAATTCTCATTTGTGCATAGATTACATTTGCATACTTTTCAATTGAATTGTGCATAGATTACCTTTACCCTTTGGGTGTTTGCCATTTTCTATCGACTTCACTTTCTAGCCCTAGGGCATCTAGTGGCTTTGCGTGTCGAGCCTTCCTTAGGTGTTTTCGGTCTTCTATTGGTCTAGTCGACTCTTTGATTACTCCCTTGCACTCGTTTAGTGGTTGTTAATCGTTTCATTGCATTATTTGGGTGACTTGCTTCGTTTTCACTTGAATTCTGCTTTGTCTCACTTTGAGCCTAGATTACGGATCATTGGTGTCTTTGGGACTTTTCTTGTTCTTTGGAGGTTTGCTTTGTGATTTAGGGAACTGAATGTGCTTTTAGTGAATAGAATTTGTTTGTCATCATTTATCAAAGCTATTTAGTGCATTTTGCCTTCAACAAAAGAAAAAATCTCTTTTGCTTTGAACTAGTTAATGAGAATTAGAACTTTTCATTTCGATTAGTGATTAGTGATCTTAAAGAAAAGTTTGTTAATTTTCATTAGCTGCATTAGGGAAGTTCTTTTTTGTTTTGTGATCATTTCCTTTGTGTGAAAGCTCTTGAACTCTCTCGTAACTAGCATTCATCAAATGAAATGACATGTTTTGGCATATAGATTTCATTTAGGGAATTTTGAGAGATTACATCTGGTAGGACCTGAAAACCAAAACCTAACACAAGATCAACTTTAAAATAAACTGAATGAATCTAACAACGCATTGGAACATAACGCACACTTTCTAGAGGTCTAGGCTAGAGACATGCTCCGGCGTTGTTAAACCTAGTCACTTTTGTTTTCACTCAAGGTTGGGTGATTCCTCCTTCTGTGACTCAATAGTGGTCTAGTACGGATTTGTGCTCCCATGTACCGTCGCATATATATGGGGAGACTCCACTAGGTTATCATCCTTGATCCACAGGAAGCCGTGTCTGCCGCCTTACAACCCGTAATGCACCGAACACAGCATTCGGGAATATTGACTGTCGTACGGAAAGTCCTTGGTTTTCATATGATTGCTAAGGTGTATATGCAGTTTTACGGATTGTCTGGTAAACCCCTTTCCTAGTTCTCCAGAGTAGTCACTTTTGATCCTTTTCAGACTCCCTAAAAGAAAAGGCTCATCTAAGCACTTGTCACTTCAGGCTCATTAAACATTCGAAGGCGACTAGAGTCATCTTTTTGTCCTTTTCTCGACTCTTTAAAGATGAAAAGGTCAAGTTATGTCCTTGTGTCTTAAAATTAAATTACCCGTGATCACATGCCCTATTAGATTCTATTTGTTGGCCATTTGATTGTGTGTCTTAACTCTTTTTCAGCCCCGTGTGTGACTTTTAGTTTTTGATGGCAACTTTTCCAGAGTTCACCAACCCAGGAATACCCTCTGACGGGAATCCTGGCCATTTTCCTCCTTTTGGGAATGTTGGTGCTCCTTACATAGCAACGTTGTCCCTTCCTGGGTTAACTTTTGGGTTGCCTGTTCGGTTGTTCTCAACCTTTGTGATTCCTAGTGTCTCAACTATTGGTCAATTAGTTCCTCCACCCAAACAACATCATGTTGATTCGAAGGTGGACCTCTCCCCTTCTTCACCTGTTTCTACGTCCTCATCTTCTACTTCGCCTGGTGAAAGTTTGGATTCAAGTATCCAGGTGGCTAAGAAGAAGAAGAAGAAGACGAAGAAGAAGAAGTCCCATAAGTGAGAGGCTAAAAGTGCATCTGTTGTTCCGAGTACATCTCAGGTCGGAACTCCTTCTGCTCCTCCGCAAAAGGTTAAGTTTCCTTGAAATTGTGCAACGGAGACCATCTTCTTCGTGATTGTCCTGGCATTCCTAGGATCTTAGAAGTATGGTCTCACGATCTGGCCTGCCCCTCATCGCCCTCTGGAGCTCATGGCGATGCTGCCCTACCAACTGGCAACGGTGCGAAGAAAGGGAAGATTCGATTCCCCTGTAGGCTATGTGAAGGCAACCATCTCCTTCACCTTTGTCCGCTAATGGATAAAGCTTCCGCTATTTTGGAAAGCCTTATAACTTCTTCACCTCAACTCCTTGTTGGTTATCAGAGGCTCTCTTCAGATCCTCCCCCTATCGACAAAGAGATTGACTTAGATCCTTCTCTTGTCCATCCTCCTCTTCCTGAACCTAGCTGTGCTAAGCCTGTTCCAGACCAACCATTGGTCGGAGAGAGTGTCAACTTGAGTTCACTACCTGTTGATCACTCTGTTCTGGAAGAGCATCATGATCATGTTCTTCTCGTCTCATCAGATTCTCTTGAGTCCGAAAACGACTCTCCTATCCCAACTAATCTAGAGAGTCCTTCTTCGGTTCTTTTAGAGTAGGGGGGCAATCATACGATTCCCCCACCAAGTAGTTCAGTCATTTCCTTCGAATGGAGCCATTTGACCACCTTCTGCCTTCCATCCCATGCGCCTTTCCATATTACAGTACATGCCTATGATAAGGCAGTACCTAGCACTGTCTTAGATGAGGGTGCATCTGTCAGTCTTATGCCTTCTACTACTTGGCAAGATTTGGGCTCCCCACAACTTTTGCCGGTCATGCAGAATCTGATGGCGTTTGACGGAGGAACCAGTCAACCATTGGGGATCCTCCCAAAGTTCCCTATTACTTTGGGAGGCAAAACCGTCTCTATAGACATACTGGTTACCGAAGGTGCTTTAGATTTCAATCTTCTCCTTGGTTGTGACTATGTTTATTCCATGGGAACCCTTGTCTCTTCACTTTTCCATTTGGTTTTTTTTCCACACGATGGAAGGATCGTGACTATTGATCAATTATCGTTCTTTAGTCCCCTGGTGCCTCCTGCGCAGTTGTCATCCCCTCCTGCTTTTTATCCACCGGTTGTATCTGCCCCACCGCAGGTCAACTACGTCGCTACTTATGCCGTGCCTGTATCCAGTGATGTTGTCGTCGTGCATAGTGTCCTGGGGGCATTGGGTCCTGACTTCCAAGATGTGATTCTCCCACCAGCAGTGGCACTCTTGGAAGCAACAACTTCTTGTTCATTATGATGAAGTTTGTTCGGAGCATAGTTCACTTTCCTATGTCAAGCTCCTTAAAAAATGAAACTGGGTCTGGTCGAAGCATAGTTCGCTTTCCTATGTCAAGCTCCTGAAAAAATGAAACTAGGTTCAGTCGGAGCATAGCTATGTCAAGCTCCTTAAAAAATGAAACTAGATCTGGTCGAAGCATGGTTCATTTTCCTATGTCAAGCTCCTTAAAAAATGAAATTAGGTCTGGTCGAGCATAATTCCTGATCTTGTGTCAAGCTCGTTAAAAAATGAAACAAGGGTTATGAGGATAGTTCTTTTACTGTGTCACCCTCATTAAAAAATGAAACAACTCCCTTTCCAAATCGAGTCTTTTGTCGAGTCTTCCAAGATCTCGAAAGTGAACCTTCATTCCATCCACTTTGTTGAATGCAATGAAGCTTGGGGGGCATGTACCTCATTTTGCGTCATTATGCTGGGGGCATGAGAACTTATAACAAGCATAGTTTTTCATTTCAAGATTGTGTAAACATGAAACCGAATCCAAGCAGGGTTCTCCATGGTTCAAGCTTGTGTAAAAATGAACCCATACCCGAGTCACCTTTAAGCTCTTTTATAACTCATAAAATATGAAAAGATTGCCAAGTATTTTTTCCTTTTTTGACTCATTAAAGAGAATAAAAATGGAGGTCTTCTTTCAGCTCTTTTCTGACCGTCTAAATATGAAAAGATTGCCGAGTTATTCCTCTTGACTCGTTAAACGTAAATGAGAGGTGGTCATCTTTAAACCCTTTTCGGACCATGTAAAAAATGAAAAGATTGTCGAACCCTTGTCGTTTCAGGTTTGTTAACGGTCACGAAGCGACGTGATTTCGATCGTTTTTTTACTTTTTAGATCGGAATCACTACTTATGAAAAGTACTCCTCAATCGTAATGATTGGGTGGTTCTTTCGAGCATTGTTTTATACTTTTTCGGGCTCAAGAGACACAACTTTACGAAAAAGGACACCCCTGGAGTTTACTTTTCCGCTGTCTTTTCAAACTCTCTAAACATGAAAAGATGTCGAGTTCTTCCTTTGTCAGACTCATTAAAACTTAATGACATCGGATTCTGTCAAAATGACGCTTATCAAGCACATGTTATCCTCGTCAAGCTTGTCATCCAAAAATAACCAGGGTACTCGCCAGAAATGGTGGGGGAATAAAGGAACCACAATTATCGTCGTGTCGACAGTATGTCGCTCTTGAACATGGCACTTGTCTACATTCATGTCTGGGTGGGGACATCTCATCTTGTTTTACACTTGCCTCCGTGGGTTTGGGTTATCCTATTTGGCCATTCATCTGCTCATCGTCTTGTCACCATGACCCCTGATCATTGGATGTCAAATACTGCAAATTCCACTGTCATGCCACCAATATGTTCAAGAGAAGTTGACCTCTGCAGAATACTTAACCTCCCTCTGATAACTCACACAAAAACTTTTATCCTTCTCTGTCTCATGTCAATGATGTGGGAAACATTATGGCCCACCTTCGATCAAGGTCACTTCCTGTCGACTTCAGCTCATTATCCAGGAAGTTGACTCAGAGACTCCCTTCAGGTGCCTTGGAGCCTGCATGCCTCAATGGTAGGTTCTTCGCATTCGACGCGAGGTTTTCATCATTGGCCTCCGATCGGATGATTCTACGGGTGTTCGACACCGGCTCACTGATTCGCACGCCATGGATTGTACCTATAGTACCTTGAGGACCATTGTCATTATTGGTGGTAACTCTCGCGTCTGTTAATAGTTTTCATCATTGACTGGTAATCAGACGATGTTCCTACATGTTCGACTTCAACTCCCATATTCGCATGCTTGAACTTGTACTTTGTTTAGATCGAGATGGAGCGCAAGACCATGGATTTTGTCTGTTGAGGTCCAGGTTGCATTTTGTGGATTATTATCATCACTACATGACTCATTCACTGGATGGCTGCGACCATGCCTGAGTCTATTCATTGATCCTCACTGGATGGCTGCGTCCATACCTTGGATCTAGATTTCTATGTACTCTGCTATGGATGGTTGCGCCCATACCATGTACATCATGTACTTGAGATATCAGTTGTACTTCGTTCAGGTTATCTAGCGGCTGTGTTTTCAGTCGACCATGTTATTGTAAAGCATTTCACCCCTTTCTCTCTCGGGCTTCATGCTTTACGGGGCATCTGTTACACAGTATTTTGTCACCATCCCTGTCACCCCGTCTCCCGCACATTGGAGGACCTATTCCGGGACTTGTGAGAAGTGACATAACTTGAAAACACCTGCATTGTATCCCCTTGAGTATGTATTTCATATGCCCTGAAGACACCTTCTGCAGAATACCCATAAATATAGCCCTTTTTCCATTGGCATTGTTCTTCAGTGTATCACTCGCGCCAATGGGGGAAATCCTCCAAAGAGGGTGCGCCAGCTAGCATTCTGTATCAGAGCTGCACTAGCACCAACCCAGTTGGGTAAAGTTTTTAACAAACCAACTTGTGAAGGTTATTCCTAACCTATTCATGAACTGATTCCAGTTTGAGTTAGTTCAGTTGGGCTTCGAATCTCCATGGAAGGGAAGTAGTTTTCCACCTCTCATGGAAACTTCCTAATGATAAGGACAATCCCATGAATCTTGTGGATGATCTTATCTTCTTCTCCTCTCTCTATATAAGCTTTTCCTTTTGCCTTTGACAAGCTATTTAGTAATTCTACTCTTCAAGCTCCCAAGTCTAAGTCCCAAAGTCTGAGAATTGCTAAGCTCATGTTGCAAGAGGCCTTGTTCATCTCCTATGAGGCTAAATCTTTGAGGAGGAGATCCATGTCCAAGTAATCAAGGAGAGAGAGGCTTGTTCCTCATCCCTTACAAGCTTTGCAAGGCATGTGTTGCTAATCACCCAGCCAAAGGAGGATTTGACATTAGAACTTGGTTGTATTCTCTTTTGTTTATCAATAATAATAGACGACTATCATTATGGTTCCACTCATGTGTCTTTATTATGATGTTTGAGTTGTATCCTTTCTAACTGATACATAGTTGCATTTCTTGGATTTTATGCTTATATTTGTTTTGTTCTTTTCATGTGCAGGTGTCTGTTCATGAAAATCATGAGGATTGTGACCAGCTGAAGTGAAAGAACAGAAGCGACGACTCTTCTACGAATACTAGCGTTGGATTCGAGGTAGGCTCTCATCATTAGCCTTTACTTTGCAATTAGGAACCTATGTGTTAGCGTTGTTTGATTGTTGCTAGACCCCATTTAGGCTAGTGGGATCGCTTCTATCTGCAGAGGGGATTTAGCTGTACAACACTATGCAAGGGAGTGCCCTGATAGAAAGGACTCACACCGGGATGATGATCAAAATACGTCTGATGGAAAATCAAAGGAATGACAAATTCAACAGCGAAGGTAAGAGGAGAGCTGGGGATCGAGGAAGAGGACAACCATTGAAGAAGGCTAGAAAGTCCAAGATGTATTAAATGCACTTGAACTCAAAAATAACCTAGTGTCCATCTCGGCAATGGAAGACAAAGGCTACAAGGTTGATGGAAGTCCGCTAAGTGTCATGTCTTGTGACACAGCTCTTCAGTCCGAACTTTGGCATCAGAGGTTTGCCCACCTTCATTACAAAGCTCTACCCATTGTAAGACAGATGGTAACAGGGATGCCCAAATTCCAAGTAGAGAAAGAAGGTGTATGTCCGGGATGTGCCGAAGGAAAGCTCAAAGGGGACCGTTCCCCTCAAGCCAAAGCAAGACCTCCGATATATTACAGTTGGTTCACTCAGGCATATCTGAGGCTGGCATTAAGAGGGAGACTACTACACCACATACTCTTGAGCAGAATGGTATGGCAGGAAGGAAGAATCGCACGATTGTGGAAGCTGTCCAGGCCATGCTACATGATCAAAGACTTCCAAAGTTTCTATGGGCTGAAACTACAAACACTGTTGTATATGCCCTCATCAAGCATTGGGTTCCAAGACTCCTGAAGAAAAGTTCACCAGTAAGAAACCTGATGTTTCTCATTTTAGAATTTTTGAAAGCCCTGTATATTTTCATGTGCCAAAAGAGAAAAGAAATAAATTGGGTGCATTTGGAAAGAAGGGAATTTTCGTGGGCTACAGTGAAAATACTAAAGGCTATAGAATCTATGTAGCTGGTCAAAGGGAAGTTGTAATTAGTCATGATGTCACCTTTGACAAAGATATGGCTCTTAGCAAGGTGAACAATCTTCTGACTATGAGGAGCTCTCAAGAAGCCGACACCAAGGAACTGAAAGAAAAGGATGATGAATCAATGCTTGATGTAGAAGAACCCATGGATCCGATTGATCCTCCTCCACATGAGCCTTCCTCTTCTAGGAAGAGACCTTCATGGATTAGGGGGCTACTTGATGATGCTGAAGGACATGATGCACCCCGAGGAACCCTTCGTGAAAATAAGAAACCTAATAAGTATCAGGGATACCTGACCATCACGAGCACGATCATACAAAATAAGCCTTCATCATTCTCAGACGCCATCAAGCATCAAGTATGGAAGGATGCTATGGCTGAAGAATATGAGTCTATCATGAAGAATGATGTATGGGAAGTAGTTCCCAGACCCCAGGACAAGACAGTTGTTACTTCCAAATGGCTTTACAAGATAAAGCATGCAACATATGGAAGTACATAAAAGTATAAGGATCGTTTTGTTGCTCGTGGTTTCTCCCAGAAGGAAGGTATAGACTATGATGAGATATTTGCACTTGTTGCCAGATATACGACCATCTGCTTGATCATAACCCTTGTCGCTTCACAAGGATGGAACCTATATTAGATGGATGTCAAGACTGTGTTCTTACACGGCTCGATCAAGGAAGAGGTCTATGTGGATCAACCCAAAGGATTTGAGATTTATGATTGAAAATATCATGTATGCAGGTTGAAGGAGGCTCTCTATGGGCTGAAGCAAGAATGCCAGGCATGGTATGAGAGGATCGACAGCTACTTGATGAAGCTGGGATTCACTAGGAGTGAAGTCGATCCTAACCTTTACTTTAAGGTTGAAGATGATAAACCTCTCATACTGGTGTTGTATGTGGATGAGCTCTTTCTAACAGGTGCACACCCTCTCATTCAAAAATGTAAGAGGGAGTTGGCTTCTGAATTTGAAATGAAGGACCTAGGACTGATGCACTATTTCCTAGGACTTGAAGTGTGGCAGAAGCCAAGGGAAATTTTCCTGTCTCAAGGAAAATATGTGGTGAAGATTCTGAAAATATTTGATATGGTGGATTGCAAGCCTGTGACTACCTCGAGGATCTTAACTTTCAAAAGTTAAATGGTAGTGATGTCGGACCAAATTTGGGAAATGCCTCTGAGTTTCAAAAACTTATTCACGTTGATGTTCTTGATGAACCTCCATCCGAACATATGTTTTACAGTTAGCATTGTGAGCTCATATTTGGTTGAGCTCACTAGATTGGTGCCAAGAATCTTCTGAGATGTCTTCAAGACACAATCTCTCATGGATTGAGATACACTGCCGGAGATGTGAGACTACTTGGATATACTGATGCTAATTGGGCAAGCAGTGTGGTGGATCGTAAGAGCACTTCTGGGTGTTGTTTCACCTTGGGATCTGTTTTGATATCCTGGATGAGCAGGAAGTAGAAGTCGATGGCTTTGAGCACCGTTGAAGCAGAGTATATTGCTGCTAGCATGGCCTCCTGTGACGCAGTCTGGTTGCAAAATCTCTTCAATGAGTTGTTTGGATTTACATTGGACACCACTATGATTCTCTGTAACAACCAGAGGTGGGATTTTATTATTGAGGAATCCCATATTCTTCAATTGCTCCAGCAGATAGACATCATCTGGGATATGGCAAGTCAATGAGCAAGGAGGCTCCATTGCATTAAGATGATGTACAGGTTGATACACCTTGTCAAAGCCCCGAGGAAAGATCTAATCTGTGATTTTCCAAAATGAATTGGAGTCATCAAGAAACCCTTGTAGAAGGGTCCTGCATGTTGCATACATTGAGCTCTGGGAGCTCTAAGGGCTTGCAGTTCTTACTGGAGCAACATATGACCACAGGGTGACTCACCCTCCCCTAGTGGGTCATACTGGAACAAGATGATTCGCTCTCTTGTGGGACAAGATGATTTTCTCTCTTGTGGAATAGGATGATTCGCTCTTCTGTGTAGCAGGATGATTAGTTCTCCTATCGAGGCATCCTACCCATGCAGTCTGGGACTCATGGGAAGTACCTCTCATCTAATCAATGAGCAGGAAAATGAAGTTAGGGACCGTAGTAGTACCAATGGACGCATCATTGTATCTACCGTACTCCCTACACTAGGATGACCTCCATTGATCTGGGATCAATGATATTGGTCTAGGACCAGTGGTAGGAGTTGTACCATACTATGACGCTGACTTCGGGTTGGTTGAGACTGGTCTGGGACCAATGGTACATACTCTGAGACTAACTTCGTGTCAGTGCAGTACTGGTCTGGGACCAATGAGAGTAGTACATACTATGACGCTGACTTCAGGTCAGTTGAGACTCGTCTAGGACTAGTGGTACACTCTTTGAGACTGTGATACTGGTTTGGGACCAGTGGTAGGAGTGGTACTTACTATGAAGCTGACTTCGGGTTGGCTGAGACTCGTTTGGGACGAGTGGTACGCACTCTGAGACTGACTTTGAGTCAATGGAGGATGATACTGGTCTAGGACCAATGGAGTTTTACTCACTATGACACTGACTTCGGGATAGTTGAGACTGGTCTGGGATTAGTGGTACATACTCTGAGACTGACTTTGAGTCAGTATGATACATCCTCGATCATTTCTTCTTCTTCATAATTCGGACAAAAGTAGAGTAGAACAGAACAATGCAAGGGTTGAGAAGAACAGAGAAAAATAGTGCTGATCAGTACAGGGTAGAACAAGACAAAGCAAAACAGGCAGAATAGAGCAGAATGGGGCAAGGGTCAGGCTGTACAAAGCAGTGCATTTGATGGATGAATAGTAACGACCGATAGACAGATTGCAGATGAAGTTCTCCCTGGTTGAGAGGGAGTGTTAAAATTTGGAACTAGGGCAAAACTTCATGTGGGTATTCTTATTCATGGCTGATAATATTTTTATTAGATTCCTCTCGTCGAGAGGAGTATGATTGATATAAAGATCATCCGATTCCGATAAGTATTCATGGAGATATGAATTTATTTTGATTATGGAATTATTATCAACCCAACCTACAACTCATGTAGGCTCAGAAGCCCAACAGTCGCATCTATTCAAACACCAACATTGTGTATAAATATAAGAGGACTTTTCCTCATTTTCACTCACTCTTCTCATCGTATCTCTCTCTCTCTACTATGCAGAAATGAGTCTCTTCTCTACTGCACAGAAATGGGCCTCTCTCTCACACATGTGAAGTCGGAAGCAGTTGAACCTGAAGCTGCAAATGCAGATCCAAAGATTGACTTGCGTGGCCTAGAAGATCTCCTCTTTGGAACTACGCTATAGTTTCATCTAAACCTCCTCTGGAAGCCGCAACTTTTGGTGGTGGAATGAAGTCAATCCAATGGTCGGTTTGTGAGATATCGTCTACCTTAGTTTGATAATGAAGTCGCTAATGTTTATGCTACTGATATAGGGTTTGATATGAATTAGATTTATTGTACTATTTCTCTCTACTAAACCATTGAAGATAAAAGAAGATTTGATCAAAGGGTTTCCCCACACATTGTCGGGTTTTTCCCTGGCTAGCCGCCACATCTTGTGTCTCTTGTCTTGGCTTATTTTCTGTAGATCGTTTAATGTTCTATCTGCACTTTACTTTATGTACATGTGATTGCTAATATGTGGAATATAATAAGAAAAAGAAGTAAATTGTTATAAGCATAGAACATACCATAACTTAACAAATAGTCTTCCTTTATATCACCTAGAGAAATGCAGTTACGGAAACATAGAGCTTCACCATAGGGATGTGTATAGGGCAGTGTAGGGCTCTCCATAGAGCTATTTATAAGGCAACGTAGGGCTCTCCAATAGAGTTGTGTATAGGGTAGCCCAGGGATCTCCATAGAGCTGTGTATAGGGCAACATAGGCTCTCCAATAAAATTGTGTATAGGGCAGCGTAGGGCTCTCCATAGAGCTGTGTATAGGGCAGTGTAGGGCTCTCCATAGAGCTATGTATAGGGCAGCATAGGGCTCTCTAATAGAGTTGTGTATAGGGCAGCATAGGGCTCTCCATTAAAGCTGTGTGTAGGGTAGAGTAGGGCTCTCCATAGATCTGTGTATAGGGCAACATAGGGCTCTTCATAGAGCTATGTATAGGGTAGTGTAGGGATCTCCATAGAGTTGTGTATAGGGCATCATATGGATCTCCATAGAGCTGTGTATAGGGTAGTGCAGGGCTTCTCTTTTATACCTGGAATTAGATATCTCCTTGTTGCATTATGTAGGCTTCCTTCACTGCGTTAAAATCTCCTCCATGATAGCGTTAGGATCTAGGGTATCCTCTAGGGCAATGCATCCCTCTCCTCCCACCAAAACCGAAAGATAAGTGGAGAGGAAGAGATCACCAAAAGGATGTGCATCCAAATGGCTTTTAAGGAACCTCTATTTATACTCAAACATTGAGCACAAGTGGGGTTTATTTGGTTGCTATCCGACCCTTATGAATTGCCCCATGACACAAATAATTCACATCTCCATAAATACTTATCAGAATCGGATGATCTTTAGATCAATCCTACACCTTTCGATGAGAGGGATCCAATAAAAATATCAACTACCATTAATAAGATGACCCACATGGATTTTGGCCCTAGTTTCCAATTTTAACACTCCCTCTCAACTAGGGATAACTCCATTCGCTTATCCATATGTCTGACTGTACTATCTGTGCCATCAGTGCGCTGCACTAATCTGCTCTAATTTGCCTACTTTTCTCTGCTCTACTAAACCATGAATAAGAAGAATTGATCGAGAATGTCTCATACCATTCTCTACTGAATCAAAGTCAATTTCATCTGAATCGAGTGTGTCATATCGCTCTCACTAACCCAAAGTCAGTTTTATTGATCCTAGATCAATATCACAAGAGAGTGTCTGAGACCACTCATACTAGTTCCATATTAGTTTCATTGATCCCAGATCAATGGAGGTCATCCTAGCATAGGGAGTGCGGTAGATACAATGATGCGTCCATTTATAGTACTACTATGGTCCCTAACTCCATTTCCCTACTCATTGATAACATGAGAGGTACTTGTCATGAGTCCCAGACGACATGGGTAGGATGCCTCAACTAGAGAACTAATCATCCTGTCCAACAGTCACCATAGGAGAACTAATCATCCTCGCCCGTAGGAAAACTAATCATCTTGTCCCAAAGTCGTCATAAGGTATCACAGGGGAAGGTTGAACCTTTCACCCTGTACATAGTGCACCACCAGGGGAGGGTGAGTTGCCCTGTGGTCATATGTCACTCGAGTAAGTACCCCAAGCCCCCAAAGCTCCCAGAGCTCAATACATGCAACATGTAGGACCCTTATAAGAAGGTCTCTCAACGACTCCAAGTCATTTGGGAAAGTCATGGATTTGACCTTTCCCCATGGCTTTGAAAAAATTTCTGCGACCTATACATTAGTCTCAATGCGATGGAGCCTCCTCGCGCATTGACTTACCATATCCTAGATAAGGTAGTATCTGATGTCTATCAACTGGAGAAATCATCAAATACGGGCTTCCTCAATAATCGAATTCCCCCTAGTTATCACAGAGGATCACGGTGGTATTCATCATATGTATAAACAAAGCACTAAAGATCTCCCACACCCAAGCAACTTCATACGAG
>APFE030685701.1:0-36951 GCA_000404065.3 Pinus taeda
AGTGGAAGAAATTACCTGCTGAAGATTCCACATGGGAGGACAAGAATTTTATACAGAAGCATCAAGAACTACTCAAGCGTTGAGGACAACGCTTTTTGAAGGAGAGGGGCATGTTAGGCCCCTATACTACTAGTGTAACCCCTTAATGTTATTAGTACAACCCACTTATTATATTGATGTACCCATGTAGTGCCCATATTGTTACTATTGTGCCCTATAGAAGCCCACTATTATTATTATTGTGGCCTTACATTGTTATTGTTATGTCGGCTCTGATTATGTTATGACCTCTTAGACTCCTATATATAGAAAGGATGTCTTTTCATTTGTATCAGCCAAGAATTGTTCATTTGTGTAATGTAAAGGAGGTTGCCCCCTTGAAGAGGCTGAATTCTAAGGCATTCAACTATCTTTTCTATCTTTTTGTGAGATGGTTTCATAACAACTACTAGCAGTCCACCCTCTGCCATATGACTGGCCTTTTCCCCTGTCGGTTCCTCATCCTCTCCAGGAATTCTACCTTATAGTAATTTTCTCTTCAGATTTCATCGCACTCTGATACACTTCTTCAATGTTCTTTGGAGACAGAATACTAATATCATATAAAATTTATAGCCTTAAACCATTTACGTACTTGGCTGTCTTTTCTGTGGTATCCTCTGTATAACCGGCCCTTAGGTTCACTCGATAAAAATATTCCGTGTACTCCCTTACTGTCATTCCTTTCTATTTCAGATTCTGCACTTGCCTGTGTAGTGCAATCTGATAATCTTTTGGCAGGAATCTACCCGTCAACTTGGCCACCATCCTTGACTAGGTTTTGATCGACAACTTGTTCAATCTCCTTCTCTCTGTTTGGACACTGTCCCACCATAGGGCCACGTGTCCCTTTAACTTTGTCGCAACAAAATTAACTCTGCAGTATTCACTGACCTCCTCACACTTGAAATACTTATCTAGCTCACTGATCCAATCTAATAGAACCTCTATGGACAGGCTGTTGTCATAATTTGGGAGTTCTGGTTTGGGTTTACTGCTTGCCACTATGACAGATCTCAATAGTCTCATTTCTAGGCCCTCTCCAGCCAATCCATCTGTTGTCGCTTCAACTTCCTCTTCACTACCATCGCCTACCTCTGGGTCTCTTCTTCTCCCTGCCTCTACTGCCTCCAAACAGGCAGTAAGAATCTCGATCTCCTCTCTCAGTCCTTCCTCTACTACTCTTCGAACACCTCTGCCACAACCTCACCTTCCTACCTCCATTTTTCTAACTGACCTTAAAAACAAAATTTTGCCTCTGATACCACTATGATGGGACCCAACCCACACTCCAACGTATAACTTAATATAAGGTCTGTCTGAGGCTAATGATAAATGCGGATTTGGTTGATGACTTGGCTTTTGATTATGGATATGAACTATGGATATTTATGTTGGTGGTTGCAATCATTTATTAAAGCTCGTAAATGTGAACTTGACCGTACTCCTGCCTCGGTCCTTATTTCCCTCTTGGTCTTTACGCAAAACCCTTTGGCATTCTGGTCATTTTCAATATTTCGCTCTGTTGTGGGAGCTCTGCGAGGATTTCTTGGAAATGCTCTGTTCTAGTCCTGATTTCTTTGGAAAGGTTCTATTCTAGTCCTGTCTGCGCGTGTATTTGGTTTCACGGACCACTGTGCAGAAGAAAACAAGCAAACTAACCTCCAAAGTTCAAAATAGGTTCATACAGCAAGGAACACAGTGGTTATCTCATCTGCTAGTACTTGGAATCGATCCTAGTTTTGTTTGTTGGGCTTCGAGCCATTCTTTCCTGCTGTTGGCTATGTTTCTTGGTACTGTTCTGCTACTAAAATCATTTTATATTATGGTTCCTGTGTGCACAGGTTCAGGCAAAATGGCTCACTCGACTATATCTTCAGGTAATTTGTCTCTCCTTGCTTTATCTCTGCCCTCTTCTGGTTTAGGGACTAATCAACATCCGCTCCTCTTGTCTAAGGCTTCTCTTGTACTCTGTGGCTCGATTGCATGAGGGTCTTTGTTCTATCGCGCTTCTAGGTGAATTATATTCTCCCCTCACTTGTAATATATCATTGTCTGTTTGCTGTTAAGTGCGGTATATTTGACTTTGGTTCGTTTTGGTTCACAGGTCGAGGGTTCGACCGTGGGCATGTGTTATGAAACCAGCTCAAGAAAAGATAGAAAAGATAGATCAACACCTTAGAATTCAGACTCTTCAAGGGGGCAACCTCCTTTACATTACATAAATGAACAATTCTTGGATGATTCAAATGAAAATACCTCCTCTCTATATAGGAGTCTAAGGGGTCATAACATAATCAGAGCCTACATAACAATAATAATGTAAGGGCACAATAATAACAACAGTGGGCTTCTATGGGGTACAATAGTAACAATATGGGCACTACATGGGTACATCAATATAATAAGTGGGTTGTACTAGTAACAATAAGGGGTTACACTAGTAGTATAGGGGCCTAACATGCCCCTCTCCTTCATAAGGTGTTGTCCTAAACTCTTGAGTAATTCTTCATGCTTCTGTATAAAATTATTATCCTCCCATGTGGTATCTTCAGTGGGTAAATTCTTCCACTTCATGAGATACTCTGAAATTGATCGATTTCGTAGCTGTCAGGTTCTTGTTTCTGTGACTGTTCCAATATGGTTTTTCCTTCCTCTTCAATTTCTGGCAATAATGTTTGAATTGGGATCTTTTGCAACTTTTGAATAAGTGGCCATACTTCTTCATCCTTCTTCCATTCATCCCTTGCTTCATTTATCCAATCTATTTGGATAATAGAAATAGCACAAATCAATGCTTCCACATCCTCATCCTTGAAGAGTCTTCCCATTTGGTAAGGTCGCCATTTTTTAAGTGCATGTAGTACTGCCAACATTTCCTTCTCATAAATAGCTTGCTTGAGATGTAGTAGTAAAAATACCCAATCACCTAGATCAAAACATTTTTCACTATGATGTTGATCTACCTGTTGTTTCGTTTGATTTTGCACCGAAGTGGCGTTATCCTTTAAAAGTTGGAAAACTTGTTGTTGATGCTCGATGTGATCTTTCATTGCTTGAACCTTTTCATTCTTGATATGTCCTTCTATCTCTAGAGTTTGGGGAGCGGTAATTTCTTCCAATCCTTTACAAGATATGGTCGGATTCATTTCTTGATGCTCGATGTGATCTTTCACTTCTTGAACATGTTTCTTCTTGATATGTCCTTCTATCTTGATAGTTGAGGAGTGGTAATTTCGACCAATGAATTACAAGATATGGTTGGATTCATCTCTTCTTTCTTGATGTGATATTTCACTTCTTGCACCTTTTTATTCTTGATATGTCATTGTATCTTGAGAGTTTGAGGAGTGGTAATTCTTGCCAATGCCTTACAAGATATGGTCTGATTCATTTCTTCTTTCTCTGCGGTGGGGTCCTGGCGTATATCCTCTTCTTTTGATGTTTCTTGATCCTTTTATTCCTTGTCTTCATAATATATGTAAAATAATTTCTTCTCAGCACACTTATGACCTTTAGTGCATTTGCTATCACAATTGTAACAAAGCTCTTTTTCTCTTTTTTCTTCCAATTGTTGTGGTGTAACCCTTGAAGGTTGTGGAAGGCTAGGAGAAACAACACTTTCATCTTTATAGTTGTGAGGGGTAGACTTCCTTGTTGCCATAATTTTACTTTCCAATATGTAACAAAGCCCTTTTACTATTTCCAATTTTTGTGGTGTTGCTCTAAAGAAGGTGTTGCTCTTTGTATCCTCATATGTGCTATCATTTCCTCCATGAAAATTGACCACATAACAAGTTTTTTACGAGAACAAAGCCCTTTATACCATAAAAATTGATCCAGTTCTAAATATGAAGATGCAATACATACCTTTTGTAACAGTGGTAAACCATGTAGATCAAAATATTGCTCCATTTGACGTATCCAACTTACCGGATCCTTTCCATCAAACTTCCTCATCTTGCTTTTTCTTTATTTTAGGATCTCGATCTTGAAATGACTGAAACTCTGTACTTTCAGATCTTTAAGTTTTGAAACTATGACCTGTAGTAGTCCTCTGTGCCCTCTTTCCAATGCCACTAGTCTGACCCCAATTGAAGTCTCCAATGAAGAGTTATGCCAAATCTTCCACAGTGACCTGATTATAGACTAATTCAGTAGAGCAAACTTGTACGACGTGCCACGTGTCCCTGTTTTGACCTTTGGCTCTAAAAAATGTACACAAAAAACTATGGTCCATCCTCTTTCTGTAACTTCTGACGAAATTTCAATCTGATGCTCAGAGAGAAAGTTATGATGATTTTCCAAGGGTCGCCTGTTTTGAATTCAATACGGGATTTTGCAAAAGGACCAACTTCCTCAGATCATATCTCTGCAAATATAGTGCAAAAAGCTCTAAAATTCGGACCTGAGATTCAGCACGATGTCTTCTCAAATGGGTTTTTTTTAGCTTCTGAAAACTTGCAGAAAAAAAATTATAGTGAAAATGCCACGATGACTTGTGTGGAGCAGCGAAACCCTAGAATCCAAAGCTCTGATACAAAATGTTATGAAACCAACTCAAGAAAAGATAGAAAAGATAGATAAACACCTTAGAATTCAGCCTCTTCAAGGGGGAAACCTCCTTTACATTCCATAAATGAAAAATTCTTGGATGATTCAAATGAAAATACCTCCTCTCTATATAGGAGTCTAAGGGGTCATAACATAATTAGAGCCTACATAACAATAATAATGTAAGGGCACAATAATAACAATAGTCGGCTTCTATGGGGCACAATAGTAACAATATGGGAACTACATGGGTACATCAATATAATAAGTGGGTTGTACTAATAACAATAAGGGGTTACACTAGTAGTATAGGGGCCTAACAGCATGGATGATTTCAACGATTTGGTCTTCAAATCCTACAATGCTTTGCCGGTAGGCTCTGTCACCGTAGTTGTGTTGAATTGTAGTTAGGGTTTGTAGTTCTATGGTGGCTGCTCCTCGCTATTCGGTTGTTGTGTATGATTTGAGTCATTTCATGACCTAGGCATATTTCTGTTTAGAAGTCCCAATTTGTATTTCGTTCTGGTCTAGCTCTTTAGTTAGGCTCGAGGGTTTCACAATGTCAAACCCTTGACTAGGGTCCGCCTTGTCTAGCAGTCGTTGTTTAATCCATTCATTTGGATAATGTAACATTGAACTCTTATTTAATAGCAGTTATATATTCTCTCTGATTCTGTTTTGTTTAAGAAGGAACGAAAATGGTGTAAGATAGTTCGTAATGAATTACCTGTCTTTGTTTATTCAACCGATGCCGGACTCTATTTTCTTTGCTTAATTGTTTTGTTGCACGAACATTCTCCTGGCTGCGAGCTTTATTGTATGCTTGTCCGTTCTGGTCGTGGAAATTACGTGTGATCTGCAGTACTTTGTTTTATCTTAAGAGAGGGAAAACAACATAAAGTTGTAGGCCTGCATTCTACTTGTTATTTTTGAATTCAATTAAACAATAGGTAAAAAAATAATTGCACAACATGTAGATGATAATACAAATGGATGGTAGTTAAATTTGTGCTTTGTCTCTTTTTATTACTTGTATCCAAAAATGTTGAACCTTTTTCATGATTTTCATTGTTACATTTATATGCTTTGTCTACAGTTAATGGAACTGTGTAGTTACTTTCGGTTGTAGACCTTATAGTTACATAACTACTAAGCATTTGGTTCTATCTATATGGAAAGATTTTACATTTAGACGCATTTGTCCTTTTCTCTTAAAATGACAGGACAATTATTAATCTACTATTTATTAAAGACAGACAAGTAAATAACCCTAACTGACCAAACTACCTTTGACTAATACAGAGATTAAGATAAAAACAAAATCCTACCTCCTACTCTGATAAACTAAACATATCAAACAAGCATTATGCTAACTCAACTCTCCAACTTGGCAGAGACCAACACCCGGTCATGGTGCCTTAGCTGGATGCTCCTGCATCACCTTATCTATCCATTCATGAAAGTTTGTTGTACTAAGCACTTGGACACTTCGATAGTCCATGAATAAACTAGATCTACCTTCAAGTTGTTAGGCTTACATAGAAGGAACCTACCTCTAATACCAATTGATGAAAAGTTGACTAAATTGAGATGGGGTGGGGGTGAATCAATTTGGTACATTCATGGAAATTAATTTGATTTTGTTTAAAATCATTAACTAAACCATTAAATGAGAAGATTGATATATAATTACCAATACATTTAATACGCAACAACAAGTGATAGGTAAATCAAGAACATCACATAAGTACATAAAATCAACACATATGGACATCAGATAAAAGTGCAAACCAATAAAGGGAGAAAACCATGATTTTTTGATTGGTGTGATGCAAAGGAAAGTTCCTTCTCCCTTATTACATATGATTTTTTGTAGGATCCAACGTACAATAACCTGCCACCTTAATTTTTTGTAAGATGCAACATGCAAGGAAGCTGTAACTCCCATATGCTTTCTATAGGCTACAACCCACAAGAGGCTCCTACCTCAACAAGCTCCAAACCGGTATTTATCAAACCATTACTTGAAAGGAGACTACAATCCCCTTATGCAAACAAAAAACAACAATGCTATGGTTTATCTAGTCATAAATTATGCATACCTCCATCTACATTTGTTTATATTCTTCCTTTCAAATATTATTCACATAAGTTTCATATGTGCCATGTAACTAATGCATAACACCTCAACCAGTTTTCACGTATTCTCCAACTCTCTAACTCACTCGTTCCTCCCAAAATCACATATTATAAAGATGCTTTTATGGTTGTTTATATCCCACATAAGAATATAAAGTGAACAAGCTTGACTCTTTTCCTTCCACTCATTGATTTCTGAACTCTTAATATTTTTAATATTAGAACAAAAAAATAAATGCTCCACCCAATATTATTTTCATTCACATGCAATGATAAAATTCATTAACATAATACCAACATTATGTAACTTTATAGGAATAACATTCAACTATATAATTAAGCATTCATTCCTCATTGATGCATCACAATGATATCTGTAACGTCTTTTCCTTTGCCTTGGACTTGCACCAAAACATCTTCATGTCGTTGTCTTAGTGATCTTGCCTTTGCTTTAATGGAATCTTTCCTTGCCTTTTCTGTCATGGATTCTTGCCTTTGCCTTGCATCACAACAATTTTCTTGCATTAAAAAATCTCACTTCATCAGTTCATCAACATTGCCGTGTTGCTTCTTTGCTTCTCCTTTTCCATTTGCTCTTTTTCCATCACACCTTTACTACTTCTTTACCTTGATCACAAACACACATGTTTGTTGTTTCTCCTTTATTGTTCCTTTTTGTTTCTCCTTTGTCACTTCTTCTCTTTTGTCTTTTTTTCCTTACTGTTGCTCCTTCGCTATTTTGTTGTCTTTTCTGATCTTTTGATGCTCCTTTTCCATCAATGATAAAAATGCCAGCAAAGGATGCAGGAATAAAAACAAGAAGAAATCTTGTTGGAACTTCTAGTTACTTAGCCTTACTATCCACAATTGAACCTCAAAATGTGAATCAAGCAAGGAAAGATGAATGTTTGGTTAAATAAATGCATGACGAACTTGATCAAATTGAAAAGAACCATACATGGGAATTAGTACCAAGTCCTCATGATAAAAATATTATTGGGACAAAATGGGTGTTCAAAACCAAACTGAATGAAGAAGGAGAGGTAATGCAAAACAAAGAAAGACTTTTTTGCAAAGGCTATGCTCAATAGAAAGGGATTTAATTTGAAGAAAAATTTTCACATGTAGCTAGACTTAAAGCCATAAGAATGTTTCTTGCATTTTCAAGTTTCCATAGATTTAAAGTATATCAATGGATGTTAAATGTGCATTATTAAATATGGATCTAGAAGAAGAGGTCTATATAGAACAAAGTGAAGGGTTCATTCTTGGAAATGATAAAAATATTGTGTGAAAACTCAATAAAAAAAATGTATGGATTGAAACACGCTCCTTATATATGGTATTATCATCTTGACATGTACCTTCAGCTACAAGGATTCAAAAAGGGGTCTGTAGATAGAAACATATATATCAAAATGAATAAAGATAAACTTTTGATAGTTGTTGTTTATGTAGATGACATCATATTTGGAAGCAATGTAGAATCTATAAGTCAAATATTTTCTTTAGTTATGAAGCAAGAATTTGAAATGTCTCTACTTGTTGAACTAACATACTTTCTTAGTCTTCAAGTTCAACAATCTAAGAATGGTATCTTTCTTTCCCAAACCATGTACCTGAAACAAATTTTGAAGAAATATGGAATGGAAGACTACACGTTGGTATGCACATCAATGGTAATAAGATGCAACCTTAGTCAAAATGATGATTCTCCTTCAGTCAATCAACTAGAATATAAATCTATGATTGGCATATTTCTCTACCTTACATGTACAAGACCATACATTATGCATGAAATTGGAATTATTAGATGATTTCGAGCCAATCCTAAGGAAACTCATCTCCAAGCAGTTATGAGAATATTCAAGTATATATAAGGAACTAAAGATTTTGTTCTATGGTATCCCAAAAATTTGAACATTACACTTCATGCTTACACAAACACAGACTGGGAAAGTAATATTGATGATCACTAGAGGACTAGTGGAGGAGCATTTTATTTGGGAGCTTGCTTGGTATCATGGTTTAGCAAGAAAAAAATCTTCATCTCTTTATCTACTACTGAGGTAGAATATGTTGTTGTTGCATCTTGTTGTATTGAACTTCTATGGATGATGCAAACATTGAAAGGCATTCAAGTCACTTTTCCTCAACATGTACCTATTCTTTGTGACAATACTAGTGCCATAAGTATCTCTAAAAATCTTTTCATGCACTCAAAAACCAAACATATTCCAATCAAATACCATTTTCTAAGAGAACATGTGCTTGAACAAAAGGTAAAACTAGAATATGTTCCTTCAAAGGAACAAGTTGGATATATATTTACAAAACCACTTCCATGTGATTCCTTTGAATATCTAAGGAAAAAAATAGGAATGGTTCCTCCTTCATCACTCTTATAATTATTTTGACAGGTATTTCATGTTCATGGGGAGCCGAGATTGTAAATTACTATATAAGTTTATTTTATTTATGTAGATGATGTAAAGAACAGTTGCGTATGTACACAATTTTTGAGTTAGACAGTCACATATACATATCAATGACTGGTAAAAATGGCACAAATTCAGGGGGGGCTCATATATACCTTCATCATTATGTTCTTATATTGCTTCCATTGGTTTGTTTTAATATGTTGGTTAAGGGGGAGAAACTATTATAACTCTAAAACTCCTTGTTAGCATTATAGTTGCATAAGAATTTCTTATTGCATATATTTTCTCATGTCTGGGTTCATCTACTATTACTGTTGAAAATTTATATGTTGTTGTTATAATGCTACTATCAAATATTCATGTTGTGGGCTCCTATATGATATATGGAGGTTGTTGATAACTATCATGATCTTACAACATCATTGTTCAAGTCTTTTTTTGGTTATATATATATGCCCCTTGATGTAAAGGTTGTCAAGGCCCATGATGTAATCATTGTAATATTAAGTATTGTATTGTCTCTTGGGATCAAATCATGCTTTGTATGTAATCCTGTTACCTTGGGAAATTGATGTAATAATGAATAAAAAATGTAAACCCAAATTTTTGGGCATCTAATGTAATCATGAGCCACTGGTGTTAGGAAATGTCATTTTTGGGGTAGTCATTTAAATATATTTAACACATGCTCACAAGATACATGGTCTATATGAATAGAGACATGTAAAATCAAAGACAAATGGATGTTGAATATGAATTTTTGGAAATCATACATGGATACTACGTAGAAGGGTTGCGTACATACATGGGTATTGTGAAGAAAAGTCACATACATAATCCGCACCATGGTAAATTGAATACCAAGGGTAGTTACCATGGTATTGGCCTATAGTAATGAGTGTAACAACGATTATTTGATCTCGTCAAAGAATACCAATGACATTACTAAGGGATTTTCCTAAGATATTTGCTAAGGCTAAAGCTATATAAGGAGACGGGGATCAAAGTGTTAGGTGTGCAAATGTTGTGTTGTTTATGAATTATTTGATCCAAAATAAGTGTGCACTAGGGAGCAAGGAGAAGACTCAGATATGAAAGATCTGAAATATATTGACATGTGTGCTTAATTGGTTTACCTGCTACAAATGTCTAATATTGATGAAAAATATGATTCTATGATCTAAATAATTTATTCAGAAGCCTATAACATTGACATTCATGGTTGATAGAAGAGAAATTGTGTTTGCAATGAAATATTTTAGATCTATACACAGATATGTTTGGGCATAATCATGTACATATGCAAATCAAGCCCTGAAAGGTCGTGTATATATTCTGTGAAATAATTTTTCAATACGTGAAAATCTCTACATGAGTGTTGTGCATGGTATATGCGTACATTGACAAATATTCCTTATGAAGGTTGTGTACAAAACATGGTTCAATCTGCTGATAGATGTTTACAAATATAATGATTAATGCTTACCGTTGATGTTATCTGGTTTACTTGTTGTTGTCTATCGATGATGTCTTTATCATGAATGAGGTGAATTGGTTGAATTTCTTAAGTTTAATGGTACAAAAGTGTGACTGAGTGTATGCTATGTAATTGGTTCAGAAATCTATGATTGATTCTATGATCTCTAGTTTGTTAAATGATCTATGATTGATTAAATGATTAATGATTTAAGTGTTCAGTATTCTAAGAATTGTGCACATATGTTAAACAGAGAAAGCACACGATTTTTATTCAGTACAGTCGTGTACACAATTTGATATTTATTGTTTCTGGTTGGGTTCTCCTTAAAGTGTCTTGATCTTTAGAATTCAATTGATTTACAATGTGATAGTGTCTCGGATGGGTTTATGGTTGATATAGATCCAGGTGGCCTACAAGTTGATTTGATGATTGTGTGACAGGTGGACTTAGTTTGAAACATTTTGAAAAGTGGTCCACACACGGAGTTGAGCGTTCTAATAGGATTTAGTAAACAAGTTCAGGGGGTTTTAGCTCCCTTCCAGTAGGTCATGGAGAATGACATAATGTTGTAGCCTTCTATAGGTGCGTCCTGCATACTGGTTAGATTCTGTGCCAGTACAAGGTTTTAAGAAGTTTTCCTTTATAATAAAATACAAAGACAAAGATGACAACAATGATGGTTTTCTCCCATATTGAGTTTCCACCTAAAATCCAGGTGTTTATGTGTGTTGATATGTTTCTTATGTGTTGATGATCTATCTTCTCTTTGTTGTTTCTTAATTAACAAATAATGAAGTAACAATGCATTGATTAAAGGTGAGCAGTTAATGGAATTAATGATAAATTAATTATTTCGATATATGTGGGTTGCATTAATCACAGTCGTGTACATACGTTTGTTTCTTTAATGATAGTAGTGTACATAAATCAAAATAATAAATTGAAAAATTGAAGTGTGTAAAACACTGATTCACCCCCTCCCCCTCCCCTCTTAGTATTTTTTGTAACGCTTTCCATGGAATATTCTCCAAGCTTGGACACACATTCTCTTCCCTTCACAACGTTAACATAGGGAATTTCACTCCCTCAGGCTCAATAGACTATGGTCAACACTCGATATGCTTTCAAGTTTTGTTTCTTACCAAAAGTCAAATTCCTTCCTCCATCCAATTTCACCCAAATACCTCATTTTGTTGTTCATATGCCTTTTTTTCCTTTTTCTTGTTTGTCTCTTCATGTTCCTCATGGGACATTCTTCAATATATTTCTTCGAACTACACATTTGATGAAGCAATGATGCTGAGTAACACCAATCAAGCACTTCTTACTTTTCCTCTTCGGATCATGGATATGTGGTCTCACCCTTCAGAACATTCATATAAAGTTATAATCATATACAATCAGAGTATAATTACATTACAAAAATTAGGGGCAATAGACTAGGGGTGTTACAAAGAGGTTTGTCGGAAATTTCTCTTACCAAAATTATAAAGGTTTGGGATGAGTTGAATCATCCCTGGGAATTGCGAATTGTGTTTCAATCTGATTAGAATAGCTCTTTCATATTTTTACGAGCCAAATAGATGAGTAGGTTATATAAATTTTGGGGCCATTAATATAAAACCAATATGAGGTATGGTCTTTGATCTAAAAAGGAAGTATTTTCATTATGGTGCTTATGGATCTCACTTGCTTGATTTTCACGATAAAATAGTTTAAATGTTGTTGAATGATCTCTACATTATTTTCAACTACATGACATGGGTTAGATTTTCTTGAATATAATTCATTGGATTAAAACAAGAACATGGAAGACTCCAAGGAGATTAGTGGTAAAGAGAAATGTGATCTTTTTGAATATTTTTAAGGATCATGAAGGAAATAATACATAGGTGAGTCAATAGTTAGAAGAGAAACACAAGTAATTTCCTCAAGAAGAGGTGTAGTTGATTTTATCCTTAGGTTCAATTTCCAAATAGGAGATATGTGCAGTTTTATTCAAGGGTGGATCTTAATTCACACGGAAATTAAAGATTTATTTACAAAATTGTTATAGTCCTTTGTAGACACATGTTTCAAACTATTGAAAATTTTCTTTGTACTGATTAAGGTTCTCTATAGAAAGATGAAGTGATCAAGAAGAAATATAGAGAAATTATACTAAAACAAATTTTTAATTCTTTATTTACAAGGAATTCATGTTGGCATAATCATACAAGGTCTTTAACTTGAACATAGGGCTCACGATTTGTAAGGCTCAATGAATTAGTATTGCAGTAATATTCATTGTAGCATGGTCTTTATCTTTTGCTGATATTTTCGTGTCTTTAAACAATTGTCAAAAAACTATCAATTAGTGCTATATGTTATTTCCTTAAGGCATTTCCTTTGCAACATTTGGTGCAATTACTAGTTACATTACAAAATTTAAGAGCAATATACTAAAAGTGTTACAAAAAAGTTGGTGAGGAATTTCTCTTACCAAAATTATAAAAGTTTGGGATAAATCCAATCATCTTTGGGAATTGTGAAAATATTGAGCCTCACACTATTAAAATTTTATCAAAACTATTAGGAGCCTATTTTTCAATTTTATTTTATCAATTTATTGAATTGAATTTGCAATTTATTTAATTTTTGAAAATTACTAGGATTTCTAATAATAATTATGATTGTAATTTATTTCTTTAAAATGTATTCAAAACACAAACCAAAAAAAGAAAAAATAATAAATAAATAAATAAATAACTCCAAACTTCCCTATTTCGGATCTCCTAGCCTAAAATTGTCTTACATTCTTTAAAATTCCTGATATCCAACAAGGTCGATGGAGGTGTCTGGTTGGTAAAGTCGGACTTGTAAAGATGGTCAAGTCTTGTGCTCAAACCTGAGCGATGGCGTTTATTAGTCGCGGGTCTTACTCGTTTCCTGGGCCAAGCTCGCTCACCTTTTCCGTACAGTGATGTGTGGTTTGATGGTAAGTCACATGGGCGAAGCCCGGGGAGACCGAAGTTCAAATCTCATTGAGTACAATGACCTGCTATGATGGTGGCTAGAGGGGTGGATTCCCCTTTCCCGTGAGTTTGCTCTTGCTAAAATCACAGGAACTTAGTGTACCCAACTTGCAGGTGGTTGGTTATGCTCTTGGTGTTATAGTGGCAGCTATGAGGTTTGATCCTAGGTCTCCCATAGATTAGGCATGGCAGTTACCAATCCACCATGTGGTTAAAATAAAAAATAAAAATAAAAATTCATGATATCCAATAAAGTAATTAAAGGAATTTTTTAATGTTAATAAGCAAAACATTTCATGTCATCTCAATATCTATATGCTCGTGTCTATCGAATATTGCATCATCTTGTTTATGAGTTATCCATTATTAAAGGGTCTTGATATTGATGTATTGATATAAGATTTCTTGCTTCCCTATCTGGTAATGGAAAAATACTATGTCAATAAAAACCTACCTTCGTATCCGCACATCATATATTGATGTTCATAAATTTGTTTTCTTTCAAACTCCTCGATACGGCAACACAACATACCACATTATACTTAATCAACATCTGGCATGTGGTAAAGATGACATGGAAACTGATATTTGGATAATGTTGACATGACACATGGAATTCAAAAATTGACCCTTCCATAGATTTAAAAAAACTTTAAATCTTCTTGACATTTGTCACACATGCTTTTGTTGCATTATCCACGATGATTGTCATCATCACCTCACTTGTCCTTCTGATATATCGAATACTGGAATATATCTTTATGGTTTTAAGAATTCATTTCAATTTTCCCTATATTTGATATCAATAAATGGGTTTAATTAAGAGTGTGAATATGTTAAGTAATATTGGGATTAGCATGTAGATTGATAAATTGCTTTTCCCATGGAAGGGTAGATTTAGTTTTATGATTCCTTTCAATAGTTTTAAGAGACTCAATTGGGTTTAATTGAGAATGTGAATATGTTAAGAAATATTAGGATTTGCATGTAGATTGATAAATTTCTTTTCCTATTATGATTCTTTTCAATAGTTTTAAGGGACTTAATTGATGGTCACATTCATAGGGAAAATCTGGGAGACTAGTGTTCAAATCACATAGAGTATAGTATCTAGTTATGGTGTGTGGTTCAAGGAATAGACTCCTCTTAGCGAGTTTCTTCTCTTGCCAAAATTATATGAAAATAGTATATCTTGCTTGCAGGTTGTTAGATATATTCTTGGTGTTATAGTGGTAGCTACAAGGATTGATCATGGGTATCCCTTAGATTAGACCTGGCAATTACTAATTCACCATGTGGTATAAAGAAATAAAGATATTGAGATATTGAAAAACGTAAATGCACTCTTCTAAATGTTTAATATCGTTAAGCAGGTTCAATTGTTCTCTAAATGGATATTATGACCAATATCTAATTTGTTTGACAAATTCTTACGGTGTACATGACACAATATCACCCTCCCAATATTTTTAAAAATTGAAAGAACTTCGATATGAATCTATTGTCGGTGTGTATTTAAAGTAATTAGGAACTAATTAAATTATACTGCATTTAAATCTCCATTGTTTTAATTCAAACAATTATCTTGCATTTTCATTCACACAATTTTCTATTAAACAGATTTGTGGAGCTTAGTTCTTGGTTAATCAACATTCAAGTATGATATTATGTTATTATGTTTTAGTAATGTTTTATCTATTGTTGATATTTTCTCTTTCATATGTTTTTCTTTGGAATTTTTCATATTGTGGAAATGGCTCTAAAAGACACCAAAAAGAAAATGAAGGTTACAAACTTTATAGATGAAGATGCAAAAAATCCACACTCAACCTTATTCTTAGATACATCATATAAAATTAGAAAACCTTGTAGAATCTAGAGTTAAATTTATGTGTTTTTTGAAAAAGAGAAATTTTGCAAATGAGGACTTGGATGATGTAGATAGATATGTTGACATTTAGTGTTTAGCCCTCCACAAAGTCATTGCGAGGCCTACACTCATATAGTATACTAATATGGTAATTAGACAACAAACCATGTTAATATTCAAACGCGTACTATAGTTGATAGCAAGACACAAACTATAGGCTCTTTCAAACCAAAGGATATTCATTTTATATATAAATTACCAAAACCTAAAGTCAATTATCACAATGAGTTTCTTAAATATTTCATATATGGATAGGTCACTTATAATCAGATAGAAATGCCACAACTAATTAATGATTACTAGTGGGATGAGGATGACTTCCACATTAGAGACAAGAAAGTATACACCTTTGAAACAATGAAATCACTACCAGCAACTATTATTATCATGCTTTGTAGACTATTTAGGGAACAAAATGCACTTCTAGTTAAAACAAATTGAATTCCCCTATTTCATCAAGTTCTAGATCATGCTAAAATATCCAATTAGATAGTCATTTTATCCAACAATTTGAAAAATTAATCAAGAAAATTTTAAGTGCTCCTCTTGGTTTTGTCCCATATTTTTTCATCTTTGCATATTTGATGGGTCTTCTTTGCGCTAGGATGTCTTTTAATCTGATTAATTAGAATGAGTATCCTAGTTTTGAAGCAATACATGTTTATTTCTCCAATTTATGGGATGAGAAAGAAAATCAATGCTTTTATCAAATTTGTAATGATTTCATGATTCCTCTCTATCAAATTATATTTGATATCTTACCTTCAGGATTCATTGATGATTTTATGGAGGAGATTTCACCTATTGGGGATTGTAATATTGAAAAATATTTTTATCAAATTAGAATTTATGGGTGTCAATCTCCTCCTTATGCAATTCCTAGATATCTTCCTAGTATGTTAGACTTTAGGGAACTTGTCTATCAAACAATCGGGACGAGCATAACAATATATTCATAATCTAGTTCTAAAAATTTATGGCCATCATTTCTAATCAAATTGGGAACCTATGATTTGGATAACATAAATCATGCTACGAACCATCTCTGGAGCATGAAAAATAAAATAGATGTTATAATGGTTTATAATTTTGGATTGGTCCTGGAACGAGTAGCGTCGAGAGCCGAAGGAGCACCGGAGAGCCGAAGGAGAATGGAGGGCCTGGTTTGCGCGGCGGCTGATGCGAAGCTCGGGAAGAGGTTTCCCGAATGCGTAAGCTTAAGCCCGCCAGCCACGAAGGGTTTGAAGACCAAGAGGGTAGCTGCACATCGGGGTTACGGTTGTTCAATTTGCTGTTCGTTGGGATGGAACGCAGATCGGTTACCGAGTGGAGGGACGCGGATCGGATCTCAGCCTCGAAGGTGCATCCCTACCCCAGATGAAAAAGATCAGAGGCGACAGATCGGAGGATTTTCGCATAGTTTTAACAGAGGGTTAGCAGACAGAGATGTGCAAAGGGGAGATCGCCCAATCAGGCACCTAGATCTGGAAGCCTGCTCATCAGATCGGGCCAAATATTGCAGATCCGGGAAGGATCTATCCTATCTGCCCAGATACAGGCAGGA
The DNA here is from genome assembly GCA_000404065.3 of Pinus taeda. Taxonomy (NCBI): domain Eukaryota; kingdom Viridiplantae; phylum Streptophyta; class Pinopsida; order Pinales; family Pinaceae; genus Pinus; species Pinus taeda. The sequence continues at coordinate 17,162 of APFE030685701.1, forward strand.
GATAGATGGAAATCTGTCAGATCCAGAAATAGACCTGCTAATGGAATAACATTCCAATGCGAGGTCAGATCTGGAAGGTTGTTTGCAGCCAGCGAACGTTGGTAATAGCTACATCACTGACTCAGGCGGATCAGGAACTCAGTCAATGTTCCCACTGCCTACACCGATGCGGCTGTTGAACCCGAGATCGCCCTGGTTGTATCTCCGACGAGGAAAGTACCCCAGGCTGGAGCCAGATCTGACTCAGATCTGCATGAAGTCTCATCCATTTTTCAGCTCCAAGTTAACATCTCAGGCAAGACATTAATGTTATGGGCACGCGCAACGGATCTTGTGCAGTACCTTTTGCAAAATCTTGAAGGCCGGCTAGGGATCCCCTCATCTTGCCTCAGACTGGTCTACAAAGGTAAACAACTAATGACTACCCTTCCTCTTTCTTTTTACAACATTCAGAGGGATGCCTCTATTATAGCCACTTTTCATTTGAGAGGGGGTTCCTTCGCGCAGACCTCCTCAGCCCCTTCTTTCTCTTTTAAAGATGCTGTCCGTAAAGAGGCTGGCCATTCAAAGCCTTCTTCTTCAGCAGGCCATCCATATGAGGCTCCAAAGCCTTTTCTGGTAGACAAATCAGAGGACATTCCCTCCATCAATCTCTCCCATCCTGGTATTGATGGTCGCTATCAACTTTATGCAGAAGCCGCTCTCGTATGTAGATTCAATGGGCTATGGTCTCGCACATCAGATCTATACCAATGGATTCATACCAATTGGACTAAAAAAAGCAAGATACACTTATGTTCTAAAGGATTCTTCATTGTGGTTTTTGACCGAGAGGAAGATTATCAGAAGGCCTTAACGGGAGGCCCTTGGTTTTGGGGCTCGGCAGGGCTTTTTCTTACTCCTTGGTTTCCAGACTTCGACCCTTCTACAGCTGTTATCACCAAGACTCCCATTTGGGTCAGGCTCCCGAACCTTCCAGTGCATCTTTGGCACGTTTCGGTTTTCTTAGCAATTGCAGAAACTTTAGGAAGATACCTGGCTGTAGACTCTTCGAGAAAGGAAAATGGGCTCTACACATATGGTAGATTCTGTGCAGAAATAGATATAAGCAGAGGACTGTCGGATCAGATTAATCTCAAGTATGGAGATTTCCACTGGACTCAAACCTTGGATTATGAGAACACAGCTTTCCGTTGCCGTCATTGTCATCAAACAGGACATCTCCAAAGTTCCTGTCCCCAGCACCTCAACAAAAAGAAGACTCCTAAGCGCAAGCCCAAGTCCAAAAGTTGGAACCCTTGTGCGCCTCCTCAGCCTATGGAAGATTCAGACTCCACCAGTTCAGATGAGGAGGAAATAGTTGCAGACGGGCTGAACGTTGAGATTCCGCTGGATGCTCCCTTGGATGATCCGGAAAACCCCTCCATCTCTCAGATTTCTCAGAAATGTGCTCATCTCACCTCTTCCTCAGATTCCGAGAAGGATTCTCCGTCGCCAGGGCAGAACAATCTTCAACTTGTTTCGGCCCAGCCAAATACTGAATGGGTCAAAGTAAGCAAGAAAAAAGGAAAAAAAAGTCGTGTGACAGTAACAATCCCCTCGGGGTAGTTCTCTCTGCATAATTCTGGTTCTTTGTTATCTGATGTTCTCTTTAGCCCTCTCCTGGTTCTTAGCCAAGGAGCAAGGTGGTGCCTATTTCCTTGGCCCCCTTGCTTCTCTACTTCGCTTGCATGCAAGCTTGATTGTACTATACTCTTCTCTTTTTAATAGAATTAGTCTAATTAAAAAAAAAAAAAAAAAAAAAAACATAAATCATGCTACGTTAGAAGTAGTGGCTTTGTAATCAATAGAGTTGTCTGATATAACTTTTAAGAACCATGATACACACAAAATTGTCCAAGAATATTGCAAGACTTAGAAAGGTTTCAATTTATACAAATATGAAGGTTTATCCTTTGATCAGGGTTTTCAAGGTGCCAAACCATATGAAGAATTTTTAGAAGATAATTTAAGAGATCCCAGAAGGAACTATGAAAATAGAATTTGTAGCATAATTTTCAAAGATAAATAAAATTATCCCTAGGTAGTGAATTCATGCTAGAAGTTCAAGCCCAATCGATTCAATTTCAACAAGCATTGTAAATAGAGGAATCTCAAGTACACAAATTTCAAATAGAAGAGGTTCGAAATGAGAAAATTCAAACACATAAAGTGCATACAAAGTTTCATATAGAGAATGTGTGTTCTCAGCAATCTCAAATAGAAAAGATTCAATTTATCAAGGCAAGAGTTACAGAAAGAAATGGAAACTGAATCATAGATTTAGCAAAGTCAATATCATGAGTTAAACACATTCATTTCAATAAATATTCAAGGAGATCAAATTGAATAAAGTTTAGAAATTATTACAATAACAAATATAAAAAATAAAATCCTTTATCTACCTATCTAGGAATTACATCTTCCAATATTATCTATGTAGATTACATTGAACCAATTGAAGAAGAAGAAGTTCCCCTCAACAAATAGTTATTTAGTAGTTCCAAAAAGGCTACAATTAAAGGAATACCAAAGAGGAGATAAAGAAAAAAGAAGGATCCCCAATAAAACAAGTATTTATTTGGGATGATTTAAAGCTCAATCAAGAAAAATCCACTCATGAATATTTTTATTCCATAGGCGCATTCACTCATGCAAATAAATTTTCAATGGGAAACCTTAAAGGGGAAATTAGAAAGAAAGAAAAAAATCGAAATTATTGAGGAAAATATACAACAATAACAATCTCTGAGGGAGGTTGAGTATCTAAAGAAAAACACTTTTCTTTTGCAATGATATGAAGATCTATTCAAAGTCTTGAGGAATAACTAAAAACAAGAAATTCAATAATTAAAGAAAACATCTACAATTTCAATTCTAGAAAAGTATGCTCAAATTGATGAGTTTATACCACAAGTAAAAGGCTTATAGGAAAAACAATTGGATGGTGAACCTTTCAAAAAGGAGAAATTGAAATCTAATGAAAACATTAAACTACCTAAAGAATTTTATTTTTTATCAAAATTTGAACAATATTAAGGCTTATCATAAAAAATTAAATGATTTCTCTAATACCATTAGAGACATATTGTTTGAAAGAAAATCATATATACAATTGATTCAACAAATTGATGAACTAATAGATAAAGTACAAGATAACACCTTGCAATATTGCAAGGATATCTAAAGAGGACAAATGAAAGCTTGTATACCATTACATAGTTGGGCTCAAAAACTCATTTGTTCTCTAAATCAAGTTTATGATGCAATTAAATATTGTTCTAGTCTTATAGATAATGCAGTCAATTTCATTTTTTACTTTGACATCTCAAATGCACAATTATAGGAGAATTTTGCATTGTAGATATTTAAAAATAGAGAAGAGAAATATAAATTTTAATCTTGAGTTTATATAGATATTCTCTGCAAATTTTCAATCAAATATTGATCAATTATATGGCTTGTACAAAAATGGTCAACAATTCCTATTTTAAACTCCATGGAGAAGTAACTACTATTGTCGCGAAAGTGTACTCTTTTGAAATTAATTTGGACATTTCAACTCCAAAATTAATTTCAAAATTACGCAAGTTCATTCCAAATGGAAGGCATATGTAAGGGATATTGGAAAGAAAAAAACTACAGATGAGGAGGAAGATCCTAAAGCCTCATAAACAATTTTCCTTTTCAAGAAATGATTTTTTCTATTATGATTCTGATAGTCTAGGAGAAAGAGACTTATTTTTGTTATTTTGTAAATTATATTTATGGAACCTGATACTAAGAGTTGGGGGTTTGCTACTCTAGAGAAGAAGAAATGCACATTAACTTCTAGATTGTTTGAAGAATTAAGAGATTTTAAGTAATTTAGTTCCTTGTTTCTTGGAACTTTATATGGTACTATTATTCGTGCATTTTCATGCAATTTAATTGAATCAAAATTATTTATCCTTTAACTTCCTCTTGAATGAGTAAAAATATATTCAAAATCTGCACTGTTAGTAGAAATTAAGTTTTTTTTTTGTATTGGGTTGATTGTTGTTGAATAGATTGATGATTATTGAGGTATGAATGCTTCCATGAATTTGTTATTAATGTAACTATTTATTTAAATAATAAATTTATTATTGTTATCCTAATTATTGTTTAAATTGAACGAACTATTTCCTAGCTTAAGCAAGTCATTCTTTTTCTTTCATACTTTTCATAGTTATGCTTCTGGGATAGTTAGAATTTTGAATAAATCAACATAGAACATAATAGCCACTTTATTTTTTGCAGATAGATTAGAACTACATTTAGGATTTAGAAAAATTTTAAATAAATGTCCTCTTAAGGAGAAATTTATTTAGTGGAAACTGAGCCCACATACCAACGAGAATCATAATCTAAAATTAGTCTAGGTCTAATTTGGAACCTTGATCAAGTTATTTCTCCAATTATGTGCCAAGACATTACTAATAACCAATAAAAGAACAAAGATACATGAGAAAATAATGGGAATTTTGAGTGGAAATGGGAGTATATATTTCTAAAGCAAGATAGGGAGCAAAATAAAATAACTTAGGCAACAAAAGAGGGATTCAAACAATGTGTGAGAGGAGGACCAACTAAGGAATCAAGTGAAAATCACCTTGAAAGTGCATGAAAACTAGGAAAATTGTTGGAGTCATAAGATTATATCTAGGATCATGCTGGCACACACTGGAAGACACTAAAAGTGGGAGACTTTTGAAGGACTATGTAGCAAAGAAGGAAGTTTTCTCCCTATGCTATGTGGGGATTTCTAAGTGATGTAGGCTATTATGAAGATATTAGTAGTGATATTCATAATAGTAATTATTGGCTTTAAGTTAATATACTACCTAAAAAATCCGCGTGAGTGTTAAATTTTCCCTTGTGACATCATGACCTAACTAAGGGGTGGCCTAGTGTAGAGAGATTAATATGCAAAAACACATAAAGTTAGGTCTAAAATATTTAACTCTTAATTAATTTTCCTAGACAATAAATCTCCAATAAAATACATATTTTTTTCTTTCACTACCATCTTGGTATGTAATTGGTATGTATCATTATATTATTCATAATTGCATTACTTGAAAAAAAAATGAGTAGTTAAATAATGGAATGGTTTTAACATTCAATATTTCCCGATATTTCCCATGTGTAAACGAATTTTTTTTCTACTCTGTGAAGTGAGAAACGATGAATTGGTTAAAGGAATCAAAAGAAATTCCTGCTTATAAATTCTATGTAAATAACAAATTATCTAATAGCTATCCTAAAATATGTGCCACCTTTGTTTTCCTACGTAAATTTTATGTAAATGATAAATTATCTAATATATACTTCTAAAATGTGCGAGGCTGCATCTCAAATTGGATTTTGGAAATTTCACTTTCTTGTGAGGCTTCTTTCAAATGAATTTGATGTATATAATATGGATTTGTCAAGGTTATGGCCATGACAACTCATACACTTTGGAAAAAAAAAAAGATAAATCCCTTTCATGTCCATTTTCTATGCATTTTTAGAGTATACCCTCTTCACTCTACGATAGTCATGACTTATGAATTCAGCGTCATGACTATAGGGTGCATGGTTATATGTATGAAATGAGCATTCTGGCTATATAATGTCCTTATCCATAGCAATTCATATAGTTTTAGTGTAGAGGGATCGAAATTAAGTTCATGTGCTATAGAAAATGTGTCTTGAAATGACAAATTTAACTTACCCTTGCATGATTGCGTTAAGCTCCAAAATTTGGCATGTACAAAAATCTTTCCTCTTCTCTTTGAATAAATACGTCCTCTAATGCTTTTTATAACCTTTAATGCCTTGTATATCCTTTTTGTTGATGTCAAGAGGTATTTGAGTTCAAGATACATCACTCTTACTAAGTTTATCACAAATGGTTTTCATTAGGAGAACCTGTAATTTGTGTATATGCTTATGGAAGATATTAATACGAGACTATATATATATATATATATATATATATTATCTTAATATTTTCGATTTCTCCCATATAATATATTAATGTTATTTTTGAAAAATTTAAAATCTTTTCATTAAAGTTGATAAACTAATGAAAAAAATAAAACACCCGTAATTTAACCTAGATTAAAAATATATTAAAAACATACCTATAATTTTGTGATATTTAATTGGAAAAGGATGTAAATCCAAAAGGCATCCTTGGGAACGTGAGGATGCCTAAACCCTATTGCAATATCCTCGCATACTTATCGAGAGTAAGCCGAGAAAGAAGGCTAAATGAGCCTAACTTTTGAAATTGCACAAGGAGCTCTTGATATTGACAACATACAAGGATTTTTTCTTTGGAACCCTAAGTTCTTTCCCCATTAAATAAATAATGTTTCCTGGACCATTCCTGATTGGAAATGCCATTGGTTTTAGCGGCCACAACTGGCCTTGTCTCGACACCCTCCAATTTTCCTTCGAATCGGTACCCCAATGAAATAACTTAGTCGGTGCTTCGAGAAATCGCCCTATCAACACCCATTAATTTATCTCTTGGATTTGCATGATTTTATCACCACGGCCTCAGAATTTTCTTAGATCGTCACTCTGACAAACTTTGGATCCAGGCCATGACAAATTGATTCATATATGAGTTGATTTGTCATTGATTCATATATGATTGATTTTTCTTTCATTCAGCGAGTTCAATAAAACTCTCATCGAAACTCTTCCATTCTTTTTGGTATTCAATATATCATCATAACATTTGTACATCGATATTTATAAAAAACTCTATTTTGCTCCAAGGAATTTGTTAATCTAACACTTTATAAATTTCATTCATTGCAACTTTAACCAATATCTTGTTTCATTTGCGATGAGATTGCAAGGATTTTTAAGAAGCATAATGTCTCCTTGACCTTTAGATCCATTCGTAAGTCCCTCATATCTCTGAAAGATCCTGTCGATCGTAAAGACATGAAAGAGGTATATATTATTCCTTGTTCCTATGGGACCCCTATATTGGTGAGAGTGGAAGCTCCATTAATCAAAGGATTAGTGAGCACGCAGGTGAGCTCAAGCATAGAAGAACCAAGGCTTCCGCTTTAGCGAAGCATGCGGAGAAAACCAAACATCATGTTTGTATCGAAGAGGCTAGTGTTATTGCTAGAGTTTCGTAATTCCATCACCACAAATTTAGGTAAGCCCTTGAGATTGAAAAAAGGCCGAGCAATCTCAATAGAGAGGACGGATGGAAGATCAGTAGTTGCTGGGTCCCAGCCCTCTCTTCCTACCGTCCCTCTATTTTAGCTTGTTCTTGTTTTAGTATAAATTAGTTTCCCCTTTGTTATCGCGTATCCTTCTCTCTTTGGCCTTTATTCTTTGATGAGTTGTTTATATAGTATGAGGTATTTTATTAGTATTTAGTTTATGCTATTAGTTATATACTAATAATTTTAACTTAATTAATGAAAAGAAATTACTTACTTTAATATTGAAATCGATCTATATAATATTTTTTTATTAATTTAAATTAAAATAATTACAATTTATCAATTAAATACACATTGAAATAAATCTAAAATTAAAATTATAGTTTATTCTTTCTATATAATAAATTAATTATATTAATTTCATATATATATATATATATAGATATCATATAATGTTATAAACTAACTATTAATTAATAATCATTTAATTTAAATAAATAATATATATATAAAAAAATTAATTAATTATAAAATAATTAAAACATTTATGTAGATTCATATGTTCCTTTAACTTTTAATTTAATATTAGTATAACTAACTTTTATTTTAATAATCATTTAAATTGACTTGTTTTAATTTTTAATTTAATTTAGTTATGCCCTAAGCCTTGTCTAACTAGCCATTTCACAGTCAAGGTTAGCCGTTAGTCAATATAGTCATTGCCTAGTCTAAGATTATAGTCGTTGGATGTTCGGCTTTGACTATTTAACATGCATATTGGATCTGATTCTTCAACTTGTCCTGATGATGAACCATACTGGTTGGTTTAAAACGCGTCGACAATTGAAATATCATGTGATTTACGCCGAAAAATATCTCATAAACTTGATATGGATCACAGAAGCCTCAGTTCAACAATTTTCTAATTCCTAGAAATACTATTTATAATTTTTGATTGGTTAAGCAAGCCTTGCTAGGACATAATTCCCCTAGTGGAGGGAATTCTTTAGTGCCTAACAAATCATTTTAAAATAAAAAATAGATAATTTTGTGAGTGGTCATGTCCTGAGTAAGTTCTCTAGCACTATTATGCCTAATGTTGTTATTGCTCTTCTCAATGATGTCAGAATTGATGGGCTTTCAGATTGCTTAGTAAGTGAGGGGTGGTGTCACGCCCCTAACCCGGTGGTAGTTTTTCAACCACTCATAAGTGGGTGCGACGCGGCTACGCCTAACCAAACACTTAGCCAATTTTTACTTCAAGTGTTATATCACAGAAAAATAGAATTCAATTAATCTTCATCAATTATAAACATGCACAATGGATAAAAACATTCAACACATCATCATAAAGGGAGGGGTAACTCCCATAAAACAAATTCTATCTAATATCAGTATAAAATCAAGTTTTGTAATTCAATTGTACATAAAATTACAAATGTCGTGCTGTCAACAAACATGGCTAGCACAATTCTATTTTACAAGTCGTGCTTGCCGAAATAACCAATCGTGTCACCATGCACAGTTCTTCCCAAATGTCAAACTACCTTGGCACTATCGTGCCCACCATCTGCTACCTTAGACTACCCATGCCTTTATACACCTCTATGACATTGTTGCATGCCCTCCTCATCTCTCAACACACTCTCGTGCCTTATCACATTGTTTAACACCGTTGCACTATTCTCCACTATCAAACAATTCTGCACTTGTCACACAATCTCCACCCATCGCATAGTTTTCCCCCCGTATCAAGTCACCCTCAAGCTTAAACGCCATCGGGTTGGGTTTCCCTTAAGTTTGAATGCCCTCGGTTCAGGTCGATTTGAGGTTTAACTGCCCTCGAGTCTGAACTCCCTCAGGTCAAGTCATCGTTGGCTCTGAACGCCCTTGGTTCGGGTCATCTTCGGCTTTGAATGCCCTCAACTCGGGTCGCCCTGTCAACACATCGCAGTGCTTCACCAGCGCCCTATGAAAATTATGCTCCTGGCAAGCCCTATGGTTTGCCTATACCCATAAACCCCGACTTTTAACCAAGCAAACACAGCCTTGCTTCTAAACTCCCCCTGTTGTTGTTCGACCTCCCTTGCTCACCTTGTTGCACCTCTGTTTTTGTCTGATTCTTCTTGATTGACCTCCGTAGTTTGGTGATTGTTCTTCCAACGCCATCACCATTTCTTACTTATATGTGTGCCAAATGATCGTGGCACTCCAAGGGACATGACCCTTCACATTATCATGGGTCAGCTCATCCACCTTTCCACACGTCGGCTTGCCTGTAATATTCATGTTGACCCTCCTATATAAGTTTGGCTAGCCCATCACATTAACTCGAACAACACTTCAACTCACTACACTTCTCTCGTTCGGGTCGCTAGAGTCACCAGGGTCGGTCGTTCTCTTACTGAACTAGCCCAACCGCCATTGCATGAAGCATCTGCACGTCTTGCCCGACACCTGCTCATCTCACCCACCAGTTATGGACACGCGCTCGATTGTCGCCTTTAACCGATGCGCTCGCCCAATTCATTCACCACATCACACATCGACGCGAGTTGAGTAATATAGGTGCCCGTAGCACATGGACATGCCCAATACAACTTGGTTGCCTTTAACTGAATGTTGTCTTGTTGTTGGACTTTGCCCGAGTTGGTCAATATGGGCGCTTATTGCACGTGAACGTGCATGACTCAGCTCGTGGGCCTCACATCCTCCACCACTCTAAAAATGTTGTCCTCATTGAAAACACCATCTCAGTAACCTCCATCGCTAAGACATATTCGTATGTATGTGCACCTAGATAGCTCTGCCCATGACCTGCTCCAAGCTACAAATCTATAAAAATATGAAAGAAAATGATGTGTTGGATACTCTTGTGATGGTGATTAGTTGGGTAGCTAATATAACCGTGACATCACCTCCACAAGAACACATGCTCCCTACATCATCATGACCATCTTCTTATTCTGTTATCAATCATGTCCATCTCACCCCAAGTGTCTGCTCATAAGTATAGAGGTCTCACTACCATGAGCAACAGACAATGAGCTTCATCCCCATGTTAGTCTAATAATAAGGGGAGGATGTGGAGGCAAAAGGCTCTCCCTCATCCTCGTCTAATAATTCAATCTACCTATTCGGATCCTCCTCTTCCACTATTTGCATATATGCTTCCCGACTCTCGTCCTAAGTCTATGGTCTAGCATAATTTCCTTCCACTTCCTTTAGCATATTTGTCAATTCTGGGATACTATCAAACAATGCTCTAATAACCTCTAACTGCTCTATAAGTTTTTCCTTTGTAGAAGACTTTCTCTTATAAAGTTCTTCATCCCACTTGATTTCCTACATTTTCATCGTTGTCAATTTACACCTAGCTGACATACCTGCCATGGTCAGTAACCCAAAAGGTTCATCATCTCGTCCATCATAAATGTAAAAATTCTTCATATGTGGCACCATCATAACCTCATATTGATTCAAAAAATCCATGCCCAATATAGCCTCATAGTCATCCATCCACACAATCGTGAAGTCGATCTTCCCAGACCACTCACCAATGTTCACACATCCACATTCTCTGCCATATCAATAACTGTATCTATTGGAAATTTCACTGATTTAAGATGAGATTGGGTTGGTGAGAAATTCAACCCAACTTTCCTCGCATCTTTCTCCCTGATGAAGTTATGAATCACACCACTATCCACCATAGTGAGTAAAGTGCCTTGTCGAACCTTCATGCTAACATACTCCAACTGGTTCCTCTTGGGATATCACCTTGGGATAGCTTCCATAGCTATCGAAGCTCCCAAAATATGCGTCACCCCAACTACTGGATCTTCCTTATTCTTCTTCGCATTGGCTTGTGCTACTGCATTCACCGTTAGTCTAGAAGGAAAATTATTCACCATGTGGTTCTCTCCGCACAACCAACATTTCAGAGGCTTCTTCAACCTCCACTTGTCATTCGATCTCGAATACTCCTCCTTTGTAGACTTCTCTTTCGGTTTGTCAGACTTCTTCTTCTTCTCTTTGGTCCCTTTGTCATAATGTTCTATAAGATGATCAACCACAACAAATTCTTCATCTAGAGTCTTGATCCTTTTCCTCTTCACCTCATTGTGTGCCTAAGGTTTCAATCCTATGATGAAATTGAACACCTTGTCTTTCTCTGCCATGTCAGTTAGTTCCAAGATCCCACTGGAGAATTCCCATTGATATGCCTATAGAATCCATGTTTCCTTAATGTACTTGCATCCCAAGTCTCATCTTGTGGGCTAACATGAGCCTACAAATCTTTCTTCATATCATCCCAAGTAGAGATGTCATCAACATCACTGTTGTCAATTTGATCTAACTTCCATCTCCACCACATCTTAGCATCCTTAGTAAGGAATTGAGAAACTACCTTGACCTTGGGTTCATCAGGTATCCCCAAGCTTTCCAAGTATTGCTCCATATCCCATAAAAAATTTAAAACTACTTTTGCACTCCTCATCCCATCATAAGAATCAGGTTCCTTGATGTTCACATGAGAAATCCCTCCAATTGGTCTCTATGCAACTTCTTTCCTCAAAACATTTATTTCATTTTGAGCATCATCAAGAGCTTTATGCAATTTTAAGATTTCGTTGAAACCTTGATCTCTTCTAGCTCCAATGTTCTTGAATTCATTCTCTGTTTGAGCATATTTCCATTCAGTATACTTGTATCGAGCCTCGAGGTTATCATATGATTCTTTCAACTCCATGACCCCATCTCACATTTCAGCATTCTCAGCCTCCAACGAAGTCATCTTTAAAGAAAATTCCTCGATATTTTCCAATACTCTATCCATAAAAACTGTCTCGACATCCTTGCTAGATTCACCTGTCACCTAAGGTTCTTCCACCTGGTCCACCATCAATTTAATTGTGATATTGTTAAAACCATACACCAATCCATTCAACTTAGACCCTGTAACTTTTCCTTGTTGAACTTCTTCAAATTCAATTAAAGCCCTATAGAAATTGGGCTTTGATGCCAACTGTCATGAAGTGGCAATTGTATCTTTCACGTCAATTAGCTTGACTCACTCTTAATCAAGATTTGATACCAATTGTTACACCCCTATCCCAGTGGTAGTCTTTCAACCACTCATAGGCGGGTGCGACACTACCACCGTTTTTCTTTTCACCTATACTCAAATGTGCAAAGTACACCTAACCAAACACTTAGCCAATATTTACTTCAAGTGTTATATCGTAGCTGAAATAAACTTCAATTAATCTTCACCAATTATAAATATGTACAACGGATAAAAACATTCAACATGTCATCATAAAGGGAGAGGAATGTTATACAACAAAATGACCTCCTCATCAACTCAGAGGTGAAAGACAGCATGACTGAAGCAAAGACCATAATTGCAAGCCTTGACTCCACACTAACGTTGGTTGCACACTGAGAACCTGCTTTATAAAGCGTGTTACTAGGCCTAAGGGTGCGTTAGTGACCCTACTAACTTAAGTTGTTAGACCAAGGGCAACATTAGTGAAACTAAGGGAAGTTCAGTGGGTCAAACCAATGAATTTTCTCACAAATATCTAGATATTTATACTTAACTTTTCTCAAGAAAAGCAAGGGAATTCCCAAAAATCAAACTATTTGGGGAAATTCCAATCTGAAAAAGAAGGCAAATGGGAAACAGCTGGAAAGCAGGGAAGGTTCATTGCTTTGGCCCTAATGAACTCTATGAATAGCTTGGCAACCCTAACTCGATTGCTACATAAGAAATGAGAGGGCCATTGTGAAAGGAGTCAAAGCATTTGAAAGGATAGACTACTAATCTGTTGTGAACTGTCACATACTTGAAGAAGTGAGTTGAAAGAGAGAGAGAGAGAGAGAAGCAGAAGGCGCAAAGGAAGACTGATACAATGGATGGTTGTAATCACTCTTCCATTATTAATACAAAACTGCAGTTGTGTTCCCTACTCCATGGTGTCAGTAACCTTTGTTCATTAAGTTGTTCATTCGATACTTGTTTAGATGAGTGGTTTAGTTGTATGCAAATAGATGTTCATTGTGCATTCTTAGTTGTATGCAAATAGATGTTCATTGTGCATTCTTATGTTAGTTTTCAAGATTGTATGTTGTGATTGTGTTTGCCTTTCCTTTGTGCAGGAATTGATTTGGAACCGGCTTTGAAGGAGTTCTTCTTGGTTGCATTGAGATCTCCAAACAAATCTAGAAGGCGACTTGAGGTAATCCTCTTTCTGTACTTTGTTAACTGATATTTGATAGATGAATACGTGTATAACTTGGTAGCTTCTGCAGATAATCTTACAGTCTACCGAAGGTCCCGGGAAGGCCTTTGAGGGTAGTCTTCATTCTCCATACATCATGCATTTTTCCCCATAGCAGAATTTGTGACTCCACTAGGGACTATACATCTAGTTGTTGGTTTACCCAGACTCTTCTTTGTTCTCTCTTCCTTCCAAGAGCTCCCTATTCTTTAGCAATCCTTTTTATGATCCGCGAAATATCTTGTTTCATCCTACTAGTGTACATTCATCTCAAAAATAATCTTGGAAACTCTTGCTGTGATAGATTTCCCACACTAACGCAAGTTACTAGGCTACACAGAGCTTTATAAAGCACTGTGCCTGTGTACAGGGAGCATTAGTGACCCTACTAACTCTCTGTAGCCACTATTACAGAGTGTTAGTCTCCCTTTTCCTTTATTTCCAGTTGTATCTGTGGACCAAAAGGGATGGAAAATCTTCTCATGGGCTGAAATAAGATCTATAACTGTATTATGTCAGCATACTTGGTGTCCTGGAAATTTATTTTTAGGAAAAAGTTTTGGTTTTTCTCTCTTAAAAAGCATCTTTTCTGAAAGAAAGACCAATAATTTATATTCATCCTTCTGTTTAAATAGTTGTGAGTTGCTTCATTTTGGTTTCAAGTAGTTGTTAGGAAATATTTGAAAAGAATCTTTTGGTTATGCATGTGTTGAAAGAATATGGATGCACAGACAAAGCTATGAATATGCGAAAAATATGAATATGTAGAATACAACTTGTATGCATCAAATTGAAAAAGAAATTCAAAAGCATTGTTTCTACATGATTTATTGAGTCAAGAGTCTCACCATATTTCATACATCAACACCCCTACCGAAGAAAATAATCAAGTACACATAAAATTTACATTAAAATCAATCAGTTACTCTTTTGAGCAAACCAACATTAGCTAGGCCAGGATCTTGGGATAAGCATGTGAGTGAACTACCCCAGGTAGAAAACCAAACTAGTGTCGTTAATGAGTGAAAATTTCCTTTTGCACTCATACTACCGAGATCACTCTAGTAAAAGCAGAGTGAAATACGAGACAACATCAGACTATAATTGAAGGTAGCCCACCTTCTCTTACAAATCCTTTGGGCATTCTGTGTATTGGGGGTCCCCTCATGGATTTCGGAACTGAGTTGGGGACTCAGGTATCCTACCCACACAGCGTGTTGTCTACGACTATGTCCCCTCCCAGTGGTGTCTATGATCTGAGGTATCTCTAGTGGCCAAACCTCTAGGTACCTACACAAGGTGACTGGGACGGGCTGTCTTGGTACCTAACATGGACGGATCTACTCTGTCTTTAGTTTTTGGGAGGGTGCTCATCATCACGAGAGTACTTGGCCCCTCAATCTGAGGTTCAGGCAAAGCTCTAGATTAACCGTAACCATACATTTGGCCATCCTTCTCTGTTATTCATTGAGATACCGGGTTTCATCTCCGGTGATCGGTGCTTATTAGACGAGGTAATTTCCTTTTGTTTGCTGATTGATCCATTTAGTGTATTTTTTTTTAGGTACCTAAGTGCTATCATTTGAGACTTTAAAGAATATCACGATAAAAAATTATTGATAAAATTAATCGTCACTGTGGCTACATCCGGCCCTCTTCGTCACTCCAAATGATTGTTAGGACTTCCTCCATGCATTGTGGAAGATCCGCCGAGTTCCACTGAACCAAATTCCCCATATTTAGGGGATTAGTCTCCTATATCTCACATGGGATCTGTTTGGACAACCGACAAATTAGGTTTGTTGGAGGATTTCTTCACCGAGGGATTTCTTCCCCCCTTTAACCCTATGCTGACTGATCCGTTGGAACCTGTCTTGGCTCCCGTGGTACCTGTACTTCCTGCTTCGGTAGTTGGAACATTTCCATCTATCCAGTCAATGCCTAACGGGTTGTGGAACTTTAGGGACACTTTTGGTCCTTCACCACTCCCCGAGTCGACAGTCATCACAACACCAGTAATGTGGAATCCCACTATCCCGTTTGTCCTAGGTAAAACCACTCACATGACACCCTCTATGAGTGGAGCCCAGCAGATGCTAGGTTCCAACCCTATGGTGCCAAACTACGACAAGTGCCACATACAGTGCTCCATATAACACTCAATGCAGCACTATGGGCGCGGTTCCCATTTACCAACAACATGGTCGGCTGCCAATGTATAGTTCAAACCCCCCAATTCATATACCTGGGGAGGTTCCCAATATGCACATGCTGGTAGGGAATGTAACAGTTCCCCCTCTATTCTTAGGTATGCATGTTGAGTCGCGAATTGACATGAGTGTTCCCTCTATCAATCAAGGCCAAACTATTAGTTCTGTGTCGGGAAGGAATCCACAAGGGGTTCCCAACTAGTCCATGTAGGCACGCTACTCACATACTCAAATGAGTCAAGGGGGCACTGCTTATACTGTGGGAAATACCATACCCCTGTATCAAAATCCTCATGGAAATCCACTCTACAACACCATAACTCAAAGCAACTGCTACACCAAACAACCCATGTACACCATGGGGAACCAAATGATGGGACGAGTGTAAAGCTCCTCAAGTCATCCATCATCACCATGGTCTGAGTTGGGGGCACCTAACTCTTTTCCTTTCTTGGAAACATTGGATATACCTGACTTATACAACTTGACAAATGACCCCATCTATCATAACTTATAATGGTCGTCGATCCCGCATAAAATACCAATGGACATCCCAAAGTTTGATGGAAAAAAGGGGAGGATCTAAGCACCCATATCACCACCTACCATCTCTGGTGTGTTTCAAACTCTATGGTGGATGATGATGTCCAGTTACATCTTTTTCCGCACACCCTCACTGGCAACGCAGTGAAATGGTATATTGAGTTACCACGTGTGTCAGTTAACACCTTCGACACTTTGGCGATGGAATTCCTAAAGAACTTCCATTTACCTATCCACTATGAGACTAGGATGGAGCTCCCCACTTCATTTCGTCAGGATACCACCACCCACATCTCCGATCATATTCATGAATGGAGACGTAGGTGAAGGTTAGTAAAATCTCCCATCCCGGACTTTCTCTTAACAGACTGGTTCTACAAGTCCTTACTACCACAAATCAATAGAGATGTCACTCTAGGTGGTGTGGTCACAGAAGACCAATCCATACGTCATGCCCAGCACATAGATATGACATATTCATAGTATGAACTCTTTACGACATAATCCCCAATGCTCCTAGTAACTCCAATGCTTCCACCACTCAGCACCTCAGAGTGCATGCCGACGAGATTGTTGGCGCAACCTCTGGGGCCAATGTAAAACAACTCAGTGGTTCCATTGCCAAGCTAGCAATGGACCCCTCTACCAATACAACTTCTCTTCCTACCACTGCGATAAATTTTGTGTAGTCTACACAAAAATCCAGTGGCAAGAACAAGAAGAATAAGAAAAGGACCACTCCTTCTGAAGAGCAGTCACCAAAGCAGCCAAAGCCAAAACAAAAGGCCGATGTGCCTACGGATGAGGAAAAGGATAAAACCACCAGATATCCATGCAAACTCTATGCTAAAGACCACACGAATTGGCGATGTCTGCGGCTTCAGGAATGCATAGAATACCTTGCTAAGAGGGATTCTGGTAAGGCCCTCACTGTCCTTAGAAATCCTTTTCCCAATCAACAACAAAATCTTAGTGCAAACCAACCGCAACCTGTTAGGCCCATATACTACTAGCGTAACCCCTTATTGTTATTAGTACAAACCCCTTATTATATTGTTGTACCCATGTAGTCCCCATATTGTTACTATTGTGCCCCATATCAGCCCACTATTGTTATTATTGTGCCCTTACATTATTATTGTTATGCTGGCTTTGATTATATTATGACCCCTTAGACTCCTATATATAGAAAGGAGGTCTTGTCATTTGTATCATCCAAGAATTGTTCATTTGTGTAATGTAAAGGAGGTTTCCACCTCGAAGAGGCTGAATTATAAGGCGTTGATCTATCTTTTCTATCTTTTTGTGAGTTGGTTTCACAACATTTGGTATCAGAGCTTTAGATTCTAGCGTTTCGCTGCTCCAAACAGGTCATCGTGGAAGTTTCTCTATAACTTTTTTTCTGTGATGTTTCATATGCTACAAAAAAAAAACCCATTTGGGTTGAAATTTTTCTAAACCTCGAGTCCAAATTTCAGATGTTCGCACTATATTTGTGGAGATATGATCTGAGGAAGTTGGCCTTTTTGCAGACTCCCGAATTACATTCCAAACAGGTGACCTGGGGAAAATCATCATAACTTTTGTTTTGAGCATCAGATTGAAATTATGTAAGAAGTTATAGAAAGAGGATGGACTTTAGTTTTCTATATATATTTTTTAGATTCGAAGGTCAAAATAGTGACACGTGGCACTTCATACAAGTTAGCTCTTCTAAAAAGGCATATAATCAGGCCATCTTGGGAGATTGTGCATAAATCTTTCTTAGAGAATCGAATTTTGATCAGACTGGTGGCATTGGTAAGAGGACATAGAGGGCTACTGCAGATCAAAATTTTGGAGCTGGAAGAGCCGAAATTACAGAGTTATAGTTGTTCAAGATCAAACTCCTAAAATCAAGAAAATTCGATATGAGGAAGTTTGATGGCAAGGATCCAGTAAATTGGATACTTCAGATGGAGCAATATTTTGATCTACATGGCGTACCACTGTTACAAAAGGTATGTATTGCATCTTCATATTTAGAACCAGATCAAGTTTTTTGGTATAAAGGGCTTTGTTCTCGTAAAAAACTTGTTACGTGGTCAATTTTCATGGAGGAAATGATAGCACATTATGACGATACAAATAAAAACACCTTCTTTATCCAATTGATAAATCTCAAAAAAAAGTGTTCAATGGTAAAGCACATTGAGGAAATTCAAAAATTGAATATAAGGATAAATGATATTCTAGAGAGGCAAAGGATTGATGTCTTTATAGGAACTTTAAAGGATGACATTCAACGTGAGGTTCGTTTTTTGGAACTTGATTCATTAGGGGAGGCATTCGAGTTGGCAAGGAAAATTGAAAGCGAAATTATGGAAACAAGGAAATCTACCCCTCACAACTATAAAGATGGAAGTGTTGTTTCTCCTAACCTTCCACAACCTACAATGGTTACACCACAACAATTGGAAGAAGAAAGAGAAAATCACTTTGTTACAATTGTGATAACAAATACATTAAACGACATAAGTGTGCTGAGAAGAAATTATTTTACATTGATTGTGTAGAGGAAGAAAAGGATCAAGAAACGTCAAAATAAGAGTATATACACTAGGAACCAACCCTAGAGAAAGAAGAAATGAATCCAACCATATCTTGTAAAGCATTGGAAAGAATTACCACTCCTAAAGCTCTCAAGATAGAAGGACATATCAAGAATAAAAGGGTAAGAGTGTTGATTGATTCGGGTAGTACCCATAATTTTATTGAATGTAAGATAGCCAAGGAATTGAATTGCTTCCCATATCCAAGACCGAAGTGTCAAGTGATGGTTGCAAGTGGAGGAACCATAAATTGCTCTGGAAAGTGCCATAATATCAAGCTATCCATCGGAGAATATGTATTGAATAGCCCAATGATTTCCATTCCAATGTGTGGTGCTAATGTTTTACTAGGAGTCCAATGGCTACAATATTTTGGTACAATAACTTTCATTTTTTAAGAAATAATTTTTTTGGGAAGGAAAGGAAGTTGAATTGAGGGGTATCAAAGGAAAATCTGGAATGATAATCAACTCTAGCAGCATGAAAAAGCTTCTAAATAAAGAACAACGGGGTGTAATTCCACAATTATGTTCACTAGAGGATCCCACATCGAAATCATGTATTTCTCCAAATCTCCAAAACGTTTTGGACAATCATTCCAAGGTATTTGAGACTCCCAAAGGCCTCCCACCTATTCGTGATCATGATTATGCTATTCATTTTATTCCATGAAGTGTTCCTCCAAACATCATGCCTTACATATATCCATATGCCCAAAGGAATGAGAACTCATTCAAAAGTTGCAGAAGATCTCAGTTCAAATAGTATTGCGAGAACTTGACAAGGAAGGAAGAATCGTATTGGAATCTGAAGCAGTCACAGAACCGAGAAATCAAAAGCTATGAAATAGATCAATTTCAGAGTATCTCATCAAGTGGAAGAACTTACCCGCTAAAGATTCCACATGGGAGGACA